>CAUYPK010047784.1:0-15942 GCA_963574355.1 Loris lydekkerianus
ACCATGCAGCCTCTCCATATCCTGTCTTAGGTTGTCCCCGCTTTGGGAATCTTACCCGTCATTGGTGCTATGGAGGGCAGTGAAGAATAATAGTTAGATTCTTGGTTAATGAGCCAGTGATATTGGACCTCGACCTGATTCTGTAGGTGTAAGGTTCTTGACTCCATCCAAGAATCAGTGTTATTAACATGCATTCCGGATAACTCACCTGCGAGGAGTTCATGGACCACAAAGGGAGAAATCCTGCTACTGGTGAGACAGTCAAGGGCAAGTTAGAGCAGGGAGCTGGCATAGGGAAAGCTGTCTCTTGGAAGAACAGTTTAAAAGTGTCTTTCAAGAAGGATCAGAGAAAGATATAGTTAAAGATAAAAGAGGCTAATTAAGTACAACTAAAAGAATTCAGGCTGAAAGTAATGGGAGGATGAATGGGGCTGGTAGAAGTTTGTTTAAAATGTCGTTTTAGGCTAACACGACTCTGCTCTGTTGCCAGACACATGGTAGCTCGTCAGCAAGTGTTTGGGGGCACACTAGCTTCAGAGTTTCTCTATGAAAATTTTGTGTGCAACTCTGCTTTTACATCATTTTGTTCCATAATAAAATTACACATTTATTGAGCATAACCAGGAAAATGGAGGCACAGAGAAGTTTACTGACTTGCCTAAGATTGTACATGATAATTATAGCAGATATTCATTCAAACCCATGTGGTTACAGACTTACAATCCATGCTATGGTACTGTCATGCTAGATTGCTCCTCACATCTATGTACAACTCCAAAAAATGCAGTAATGCATTGCTGTATTCTTCTAAGTCCACAGTCTAATATCCCAGGGAGAAAAAAAAGAGCATTTTGGTCTTTTGCTTGCATTATCTCAGTCTCAAACTCTACAACAGATTGAAAACCATAATAACCATTCTGTAAGTGAAGAAAAATTGCATTTGTTCTGAGATGCATTGAAAAATACAGCATAGTTACAGCAAAATCACTAGTCCAAAATGTCAGATCAGCAAATATCTGGTTAAAGTTCCTTCTATTATGCTATAAGTCATAATCAATTATACTTATATTTTTATTGTAATTTATGGAAGACAACAGAAACAGTAATTTATTTGGTGTTGGCAAATAGTAACATTGTGTTGGTGTTAGACGTGCGGTGTCAGTAAAGGTTCTAAGTTGCAAGCAACAAAAACTGACTCTGATTATCTTAAGCAGAAATAGATTTTATTGGAGGCTCACAGAAGTAATGGGAAGCTGCCAGAGTCAGGGTGAGAAGAGGGCTAAGGACATCAACTTTTACTAAGACCAGTCTATATGGCCCCCTTCTTCAGTAACCATCTCCAAGCACACCAGGTGGATGGTTATCATCCTTTCCCCTTGTATTATTTGTGTGTGATTCAAAGTCCCACATGGGAGTCTCCAAATGTCACAGCATTGATTGTCTTCCCGCACCTGTTTTAGTGCTAAAGTCTGAACTTCACACAACAAGGTTCCCAAGACCAGGAAAAGAGATGATGACAATGTCAACCAGACATGTTATATTCAAGTTTTATGCCAATTCTTATTCACAAGAGAAATTCTACCTTGATGTCTTAAAAAATAAAAAATGTACATAGTACAGTACAACCTCCATAGTTGACCACTTCTCTATGTTGACCACTTCCTTTTGTTGACCTAATTTTCATAGACCAGACATGCACCATATGTACATATCAGTACAGTAGGCCTAGCTCCTTATGTCAACCACCTCCATATGTTGTTATAATCCCATAGGTGGTCAACTTACAGAGGTTCTACTGTATTGCTTTTGTCTAATATGAAAGGATCCTGACATGGAAACACAAAATTCTAGACTTTCAGTGGTATTCTGGGACCTTCTAATTCAACCACAAACATTAACACCAGAAACTAGTTTATAATCGGATGAAGTGAAACAAATGAATAAAATTGAAAATCATGTATAATTGCTACAATTAGCAATAGAGTGAAATTAAGAGTGTGGGTTCTGGATGTAGGCAGACCTGGGTTCAAATCCTTTCACCCCCTTCCTAGACGTTTGACTGCCAACACACTGTACATTTTTTCTTTCAAGTCTATAAAATGAAAAACTGATACTATGACTTTGAATGTTTTTGGAGAGGAATAATGCAATTCATGAAAAGAAATAAGAACAGTCATTGGTATGTAGTACATGATAAGCACTCCATGGTGGTTTCATTATGATGTTATTACGGTGTCATCGCTATAGTCATCACTATCATCACTGTCATCATCATCTACGATAGTTGTCACAGGCATAGCAAAAGAGATCCAGACCTCAGAATCCATCCCATTGTTGCATAGTTCTCCTTGTCACCAAGCTCTTGTCCAGGAAGGTCAAAGAAAGACTAAATTTTCAGCACACTAAATTTTCACTCTAGTTGTCTGCCTCCTTCTATGTGCTCACGCACTAGCGTCCTTGCCTAAAATGTTCTTTCACTCATTTAACTTCACAGCACCTATCATTCAATAGGTGATGTGGACCAGCAAGCACACAAATATATTCTACATTAATTTAGGGAAAAAATGTTTATTTAAAAAATAATATTATTTAATAACAGCAAACAATATAACTAGTTTTCTGTTTTGGAAACTAATAAAGAACCAACTTTTATAGAATTAACATGATGAATGTTATGCTAAAATATGCTAGGTTATTTCCCTAAAATTTTAGTTGCAGTAAATCGTATGCTTTCTAATCTAAATAATTTTGTAAGAAATTATATTTTTGTTATTCACACTTGTATGTTTAATAGCACTATCAACTCACTTCTTCCTGAGTAGCATAATTAAAAAATTTTGATTGATGAAAAATGTGTTTTGTGGAATTTTAAGTTACGTTTGTGAACTTCAATTTTTTCAATAAAAGAGAATGATTGTAAGCTATTTGGGCAATAGCAATGAATTTCTTAGCTAATTAAGAAATGGTTATTCAATGCAATATTAAATAATCCTAAAATGTGAAGCCTCTATTACATGCTAATTTAGGAAACCTAAAACTAAAATTATATACAGTTAGTGATTTTTGTTAGTAATAAAATGTAACAAGATTTTTGGTTGTTTTTAAAATTTTTTGTTCACTACAAACTACCCGCTAGATGGCACTAAACCACTGTCAAAGTTTTTCTGACCATGCCATTATACCAGGACAAGAAAACAATGCAGAAATCGTAATGATTAATGGGACACTTATTCCAGACAGACACACCTCATCTCAAAGTCCCTAAATTGCATGTAAGGTGATATTGAAAGAACAATAGGGAAGCTGTATACTCTATATACTCTATATACCAAACGAGTAGTCAGAGCTTAACAACTCAACACAAATGATAAAATGTAAATAATTCTTATGACTAAATTGCACTAATTTGAATTGCACTATCTGACCAGGGCCTGGACTTTCTCTGTGTTTATGAAGAAATAGCAGTAAGAAAAGAAAAATTGAAAAGAATTCCAGGAGTAACAATTTATATATAATTTGAACTGATATAATTATTCTTGACAAGATCCAGTGGATGAAGGTAAACATGAAAATATTTTCACTTCTTTAGGAAATTCTGGCATTTATATAAAACTTTGTCCAAGATAATGAGCTTATAACCTAATTCATAAACTTATAAATATTATAGCATATCTACAAAAAGCCAAAACTTTAGACAAAAGCTCTAGGTTTCAGGTAATGGCCAGGATTATTTGGATGTGTTATCCTATAGAAATATTCCACTAACTCATTTGGAGGCTGATTTATGTTTAGCCAGAAAATGCACAAACAATAGATGATTTTGCAGACAGTGCAGTTTGCTACCTGTACCCATTTTGTTGTGTACAGAGAGGGTAATAGTAATCACCTCGACATCATTTCATTTTTGCTCCCAGGGGGCATACAGGGCATTAGATCCCTGAAATGTGCACTCCTCCTAAAGGTCTATGAAGATCCCCAAACATCTGAGTCATGTTCAGTCACCATTTTGCTCTCTGTCCTTTTATTCATCCTCTAAGTTGCCCCTATCTCTGCTGGGTACCTAGGGGCCTCTTAGACACTTCTTCCACCATGCACCACCATGTATACTGAGCATTACCAAGGCCATAGAGGTACCCTGGCCATGAAATTTTGTGAGAGGTGGTTTATACTAGGCACTTGGCCAAGTGCTGAGGACACAATGGTGAGCCAGACACAGCTCTTCCCTCATGAAATTCACTGATAGTCATCATTTTTCTTCTCTCTGCCTCTCTATCTGCTTTACTAATTGTAAATAAAATTTCTAAGAATACAGTAGCATCATCAAATTCTCTCACTTGAATTCAAAACAGAAAAAACAATTAACTATTAAATGGCATGTTTTGAATTTGGATTTAACTTGTGACTGCTTATATAATTCTTCTTGTATTACTTCTAATTGATAAATAACAAGATTATATGTCTAGTCATGGTAGAAAATGTAGGGGGGAAACACTAATATATACCCAAAAACCTACCTCTTATAAAATATACAGTCATAAACCTACCTCCCAGTGATAATTAATATTAATATTTAGGTGAAATCCTCAAATAATTTCTAAGTATATATTTGCATGAGTTATCATTTACTCATATACAAATATGCATATTTTCAGTTCAGATTAGTCTGGACTTGTTAGGGGCCAATCATTAAATGGTTTTATTTATTTATTTTTCTATTTACAACCACTCAACACTCTCTTGTTCTTAATGCATAGAAAGATCATATCACGAGTGGTTTTGATCAGAAATCCAAGAACTAGCTAGCCTGCCACTTTACTTCATGTGCCCTCTAGAAACTTGATTAACTCTTTCTGTGTCCAACTTACTTTACCTATGGAATCGTGAAATTCACCACAACAAGACCACCTCTACAGGAAATACTTAGACCTATTCTCAACACTGACCATCACAATGGACCACCAGGAAAGTAAATACCCAGAAGCTAAAGGTCAAAACTCAGCTTCCACAATGGCACAAAGGATAAAACTACACAATGGACTTTCACAAAATAAGATGAATACAAGTTTACCACACTTACCAATTCTCTCAATAAATTTCAATGGATTGAATCAGGCTGGCTGATTGGATAAAAAAAAAAAAAAAAAAAAAAGCACAAGCCATCCATGCATGTCTTCAGGAGGCACACCTAGCCTTAAAGAACAAATCATGATTCAGGGTTAAGGGATGAAAAACAGTATTCAAGTAAATCGAAATCAGAAGACAGGAGGGGTTGCAATCTTATTTTCAGATACAAGCAGATTTAAAGCAACTAAAGTTGAGAAAGACAAAGATGGACACTTTATACTGGTCAAAGGAACAATACAACAAGAAAACATTTCAATTTTAAATATTTATGCACCCAACATAAATGGTCCCAGATTTATGAAACAGACTTTGATGGATCTGTGCAATATGATATCTCACAACACTATAACAGCAGGGGACTTCAATACTCCTGTGATAGAACTAGACAGATCCTCTAAACAGAAACTAAACAAAGATACAAAGAACTTAAATGTGACCCTAGAGCAAGGGGGATTAATAGACATATACAGAACACATGATCCCAAAGCTAAATATATATTTTTCTTATCAACCCATGGTACATACTCCAAAATCAACAATATCCTAGGATACAAATCAAACCTCAGCAAAATTAAAATAATAGCAATTATACCTTGTATCTTCCCAGACCACAAGGCAATTAAGGTGGAACTCAACTCCAGCAAAAATGTTCACACCCACACAATGACATGGAAATTAAACCTTATGCTGAATGACAGCAGCGTTCAGGCAGAGATAAAAGTGGAAATTGTTAAATTCCTCAAACATAACAACAATGAAAACACAAGTTACCAAAACCTGTGGGATACAGCAAAAGCAGTCTTAATAGGGAAATTTATCACATTAGATGCCTACATTAAAAAAACAGAAAGAGAGCACATCAACAAACTCATGAACAGAGTTTCTGGTATCAGAAAAAGAAGATCAACCTAATCCCAAACCCAACAGAAGAAAAGAAATAACCAAAATTAAATCAGAGATTAATGAAATTGAAAACAAAAGAATTATTCAGAAAATTAACAAAACAAAAAGTTGTTTTTCGAAAAAATAAATAAAATTCATAAACCTTTGGCCAGATTAACTAGAAACAGAAAAGTAAAATCTCTAATGACGTCAATCAGAAACAATAAAGGGGGAGTAACAATAGATACCACAGAGATACAGGAGATCATCTCTGAATACTATAAGAAACTCTATGCCCCCAAATTTGACAATGTTGAGAAAATGGATCAATACTTGGAGTTACATCCTCTTCCTAGACTTAACCAAAAAGAAATAGATCTCTTGAACAAACCAATTTGAAAAACTGAGATTGAGGAAACAATAAAATATCTCCCAACAAAAAAATGTCCTGGTCCAGATGGCTTCACACCAGGATTCTATCAAACCTTCAAACAAGAGCTTATATCCCTACTGCAGAAATTATTCCAAAAAATTGAGAAGGAAGGAATCTTCCCCAACACATTCAAAGAAGCAAATAGCACCTTCATACCAAAACCAGGAAAAGATCAACTAAAAAGAACTTCAAACCAATTTCACTAATGAATATAGGCGCAAAAATTCTCAATAAAATCCTAGCCAATAGATTACAGCTACACACTAAAAAAATCATTCATCACAATCAAGTAGGTTTCATCCCAAGGACACAAGGCTGGTTTTACATATGCAAATTTATAAACATAATTCACTATATTGACAGAAGCAAAAACAAAGATCGTATGATCCTCTCAATAGATGCAGAAAATATTTGATAAAATTCAGCATCCTTTTCTAAACAGAACACTGAAGAATATAGGCATAGGTGGCATATTTCTTAATCTGGTCAAAGCCATCTACAACAAACCCACAGCTAATATTATACTGTATGGAGTAAAACTGAAAGCTTTTCCACTCAGAACTGGAATCAGCCAAGGTTGTCCTCTATCACCACTACTACTCAACATAGTGCTCAGAATTCTAGCCCATACAATCAGGCAAGAGAAAGAAATAAAGAGCATCCAAATGGGAGCAGAGGAGGTAAAACTCTTGCTCTTTGCAGATGATATGATATTATAATTAGAGAACCCCAACTACGCAACCACAAGACTCCTGGAAATAATCAAAAAATACAGCAATCTCTCAGGATATAAAATCAATGCCTACAAATCAGTAGCCTTTGTAAATGCCAATAACAGCCAAGACGAGAAGCTAATCAAAGACACAATTCCCTTCACAATACCTTAAAAAAAAAAAAAAAAAAAAAAAAGAAAGAAAGAAAGAAAAAAAGAAAGAAAGAAAGAAATCTCTAGAAATATACCTAACAAAAGAGGTGAAGGACCTCTATCAAGAAAACTATGAACCCCTAAGAAAAGAAATAGCAGAAGATATTAACAAATGGAAGAACATACCATCCTCATGGCTGGAAAGAATCAACATTATCAAAATGTCTATACTTCCCAAAGCAATCTACATATTCAATGCAATCCACATTAAAATATTATCATCATACTTTCAAAATTTGGAAAAAATAATTCTTCATTTTGTATGGAACTAGAAGAAACTCCATATAGCTAAGGCAATTCATAGTAATAAAAACAAAGCTGGAGGTATCACCCTACAAGACTTTAGGCTGTACTACAAGGCCATAGTGATCAAAATGGTGTGGTATTGGCACAAAAATAAAGACATTGGCATTTGGAACAGAATAAAAAACCATCAGATGAAACTAACCTCTTACAGTCTCCTGAACTTTGATAAACCAAACAATAACATACACCAGGGAAAAGAATCCCTATTCAATAAATGGTGTTAGGAGAACTGGATAACCACATGTAAAACACTGAAACTGAGCCCGTACCTCTCACCACTTACAACAGTTGATTTAAGATGGATAAAAGATTTAAATCTAAGGCATGAAACAATAAAAATCCTTGAAGAAAGAATAGAGAAAACACTTGAAGATACTGGCCTGGGGAAAGATGTTATGAAGAAGACTTCCATGGCAATTGTAGTAACAACAAAAATAAACAAATGGGACTTAATTAAATTGAAAAGCTTCTGTACAGCTAAGAAAACAACAATCAAAGCAAACAGACAACCTTCAGAATGGGAAAAGATCTTTGCATATTATGAATTGGGCAAAAACTTGTTAACTAGGATCTCTAGAGACCTCAAATTAATCAACGCAAAAGACCCAACAATCCCATATATCAGTGGGCAACAGAAATGAAAAGAACCTTCTCTAAAGAAGACAGATGAATGGCTAATAAATATTTGAAAAAATGCTCATCGTCCCTAATCCTCAGAGAAGTGCAAATCAAAACTACGCTGAGATATCACCCATCCCCAGTGAGAATGGCCCACATCACAAAGTCTCAAAGCTGCAGAAGCTGGTGTGGATGTGGAGAGAAGGGAGCACTTTTACACTGCTGGTGGGACTACATACTAACACAACCTTTCTGGAAGGAAGTATGGGGAATCCTCAAAGAACTCAAATTAGACCTCCCATTTGATTCTTCAATCCCATTACTAGGTATCTACTCAGAAGAAAAAAAATCCTTTTACCATAAGGAAATTTGCACTAGACTGTTTGTTGCTGCTCAATTTACAATCACCAAAATGTGGAAATAGCCTAAATGCCCACCAACCCAGGAATGGATTAACAAGCTGTGGTATATGTATGCCATGGAATACCATTCAACCATTAAAAAAGATGGAGACTTTACATCTTTTATGTTAACCTGGATGGAGGTGGAACACATTCTTCTTAGTAAAGCATCACAAGAATGAAGAAGCAAGAATTCCATGTACTTAATTCTAATATAAAGGCAGTTGATGAGCTAATACAAGGGAGGGTGGTAGGAGAATGAGCAAGTGGGGAGAGAGAGGAGGAGGAGGGGGGTGGGAAGTCATGGTATATGGCACACCTCTAGGTGGGTGGGACACAATTATAAGAGGGATTTTATCTAACAAATGCAATCAGTGTAACCTAGTTCTTTGTACCCTCAATGAATCCCAAACAATAAAAAAAAAAATCAAACCCCAAAATTTTATAACTTGATTCATAAAACCATTCATTATTGACTGTGGTGGTTTTAAATTGTGTCCACAAATTTGGCATTGTCCCATTGAAGGCATTGGCCTTCTCTTGAATCTGAGCCAAATTTAGTTACTGGTCAACTAATAATGTAGATTAAAAAAAGATTTATAGGACTTGTGAGGATAGGTCACAAAAGGTAATGTAATTTATGCCTGATTTGCTGAAATAGTTGACTGGTGTCCGGAGCTATGACATAAAAGTTTTGACCACTCAGTGGGATCTTAGCATCAGTGGGCAGAAATTGTTCCAAATAATCTTGTAGGAATACACTTTCCTAACTTACTTTAAAAACCTGGGCTGAGATAACCATAAATGGCAATCTTGTTATCTGATCTACATCTGTCTATTTTTCCCATCATCTCTGCATTTTATTCCATCACCCATCAGAGTAAATTTCATATAGTTGGCATTCAATAAATATTTTTGAATAAGTAATTGAATGATTGAATATGAAATTGAGACATATTGGACATATGTCATACTGTTTTGTAAGCTGCTTTCTTCACTTTTCCATGTCATTAAATATTCTCCTACAATATGATTTTCTTGGCAACAATATTCCTTCATGTAGTTGTAGGTTAATTTATTTAATGAATCTCCTCTTGATGAGCACTTTAGCAGTTTTTGACTTTTCCCTGTATAAGTAACACTAGCTTGAACATTCTTACATGGAAAGCTTTTTGCATCTCTTAGATTATTTGCTAAGGATAAAAGTCCTAGAAATTAAATCTTTGGATTGATTTCATCAACACTAGTATTTTTAAGTTATTGAGATATCCAATATGACATTGTAAAGTTAGTGTGTTTTATCTTCAGAGTAAATAGGCTTTACTAAGTTGGTTTATAACTATCATAAGTATTTAATAATTTGTTTCAACCTGAGTCCTGAGCCTCAAGGACAGAATTATACTGATTTTTTAATAACATAGTAACTTGAGAAAGATTGAACTTATGTGTCTACTTGCTGAAAAATAAGACTTGATTTTACCAAGCAACTTGAGAAAATAATCTTCTAAGATTTAGAGCCACATAAAAAGGCTCTTTTGCATGATTCTTTTCGAAAAAGAATCCAAATTTAAAATTGTAATTAAGGACCTATAGGTTCAGCTCCAGTGAGAAGAACTTACAGACAGTAATTACAGCAAGTGGCAAAATAGGTGAATTTTACTTTTAGACGTCACTGGGTATTTTATATTTTTATAGCACAAATACTATAGACCTTTTATCTTTTACCCTCTAATATATGTATTGCTCACAACTCTTCCTGATGTGTAATACTCTGTTGAACATACAGAGTGTTATTCACAAAATGCTACCAAGAAATCCATAGTTGAATTTTGACCAGAATTTTTGAGTGTCTTGGTCTTTGGAAGATGCTAATTATGGAACAAAATGATATCATTTGGTCCCATTAAGAGTTGTTCCCATACTCTGCAAGAATTGTTTTACCCTCTGCTATGAAACCCTGATGTCAGACCCACCAGAGCTCACTATAATGGGAGTCACATTTGAGACTCCATCTGCCAGGGTGCTATTGTGAAGATGTTAGGGGCGTGAGCCCTGGCTTCTGTGCATGATGGATGTGTAGCCTGAGAAACAAACAAACAGAGTTCTCATTTATAAGCTATTAATTTAATAGGACTATTTGTACTGCAGCAAAACCTAGCCTGTCAAAGCTGGTACATCAAAGGAAAAATCATACCTGTACCCTGTGAAAGACATCTCCTCTAGCAGCCAGTCTAGAGGGGATGACACTTGGACACTTGGACACTTCCCAAAGAGCATGTATTAATTAGTGCTAACCAAACAAGAATAACCACAAATTGTGCCATTTCATCTCCAGTTAAAGAAACACATATTTGTCGCCACTACCACCTATTCTTCATCTTCCCCAAAGCTCCTTGAAAATTCTAGAACAAGATGAAGGAGGTAAGGTGACATGCGAGAACAGACTTGCTTTTGCTGCCTTTCAGCTTGGAGCTATGGATCAAGTCTGAGGTGGATGAGGTATAATTGGGGTTTTTAACTGAATTATTATCTTTTACAAAGTGATACAAAATCTCTGGGATCATCCTGAAATGTCTTTAAGCAAGAGAAGAAACTAGAGATTACAACAGACCATTGTTGTAGGCAGTGATTTTTACTCCTAATATGCATGTTCAGTAGATCAGATATATAAGCAAAAATCAGCATCTTCCAAGGTTACTATGGAACTCAGAGCCTATAAGAACACCAATTTTAACCTTATTCATTGTTGCTAAAGAAAAATGTTCATCAGGCCATTATATCATAACTTGTCTATGTCCCATTTATGTATGACAGACACAGATAATATAATCAAAGCATTTGTGCTTTGTCTTCAAATACTAATTGATTAAATATGATGGGTAGAAATCTTTCTCAAATACTTTTCCAAAATTAATAATAATTACATTGTCCTTTGGCTACATCATAACAAAACCTATTCCAGAAATAAATAAAAACTATTATATAAATATTACATTTTGTCACAAATTGACATCATTTAATATGTTAAATATAATGTAGCATATTAATATCTATTATCAATCATATATAAAACAACTTTATTGAGATATATAACTCACATACCATATAACTGATACATCTGAAGAGTACACTTCAATGACTTTTCATGTATTCATGTATTTATGCAACCATCGATTGTCACATGGATTTAAAATATTTTCATCACCCTAAAAAAAGGCCCTGAACTCATTAACAGTCACTATCCGTTTTCCCCCAACTCTCTCAGCTCTAAGGAACAGTTAACTTATTCTCTGTCTCTATAGAATTGCCTATTTTGGAAATTTACTATAAAGGGGATCATAAAACATTATTCTTCTATAAGAAGGTTCTTTAGCTTAGTATACTGTTTTCAAGGTTCATCTATCATCCAGCACACAGTAGTACTTCATTCCCTTTTATTGCAAAATAACATCATTGCTAAATCATATTTCACTATATGGTTATTGTAAATTTTATTTATCTAGTCTTCAGTTGATGGACATTTGGGCCATTTCCATTTGGGGTCATTATGAAAAATTCTGCTTTGAACAGGTTTTTGTGAGGACATATGTTTTAATTTCTCTTGATTATATACCTAAGAAGGGAATTACTGGGTCATATGATAGCTTTATATTTACCCTTTTTAAGGCCTCCTAGACTGTTTTCCAGAGCATCTGCACCATTATACCTTCCCATCAGTGATACAAAAAGTTTCCAATTTCAACAGTGTCTTTTCATGATGAAAAAAAATGGAGATGCTGCAGGTGTATTTGTTAAATTCTGTAAATGATGTGAATTTTTTCTGCTCGCAAAGAAGGAAGATATTGGAATTCTCTCAGCTTATCAAGAAAAAGAATGCACTCTCCCAAAATGCCTAAGCTATTATCAGGGAGCAGATTAGATTCTGAAACAATCTGGCTCAGATTCAGGGAAAACAGGAACACTTTCACCTGTTTTCATTTGTAACTTAATTTTAAATTTCATTTAGCAGCTTTGGTTAAATAAGGACATCAGAAGTATTTTTATGTGAATAATAGTTGTCATCTGGGTTTTCCTAATGGTGAAGATATCAAACTATTTGTCAAAAGATGTGACTTTCCTTTGAAGTTGAAATTAGAAAAAAAAATCTGAGCCTTAATGCATAAGCATCCCTACCCAGGGATTTAATTCCTAGTGGGCACTTGTGCCACTTTGAACAAGAGCTTAATCAAGTGTCAGTAATGATTTTACATCCTTTAAAATGGGAAATCAAATATACCATCTTATGTTCCAAGACATTAGAAACCAATATAAAAGGAGAAATCTGTATATTGCATAATGGATATGAGAATTATAAATTCATTTATCAAGAAAGATTACCTGTTCATGAGTCCTAATGAGAGGTCCCATTTGGTGAGCATTTGGCTAATAACTCAGCAGCTGTGGAGCATTATTGCATAATCTACTTATTTCTAAAGATATGTGATCTATGCTCTACAAACAACAATACGGGTAGAAAAAGAAATAGGTCTCTCTGTTTCTAACTATTCCAAATTAACCACAGAAGGTAAAAAATAATATTTATCTGTGAGCCCCCTGTATTCTCAATGTAATGCTAAGTCCAGATCATCACAAATGACTCATCTTGGAGAATGAAAGTCATTAGATAGCTAATTAAAGAAAAACTAATCATTTCCTCCTACCCCCTTTTCCTCTTTATATCTTCAATTATCAGAAAATAAACATGAATTTTTTCTTTAAAAAGTGAACTATATGAGTAATTGCTTTAATTTTCTGCTTGATTTTTCTTGAAAATCCTATTAAATGAGAAGTCAATTAGGAGCATTTGTTCATTACCCAAAATGGTTAATTCAAGGATTGATAAAGTGCCTATCTTTTCCTGTATAGAAAACTACCTGCATAAGAAGCACTTGGGACTAGAGACACTCTCCTATTAACCACCCAAATGCTTGTTTACTGATTGTTTCCTAAACCAAAGATTCAAGTTATAAAAATGTTTGTGACAATTGGGAAAATTTGAAAGTAGGTTGTATAGAAGATAATATTATGATGGCATTTAAAAAATATTCTTGGGTATAATAACAATATTGTGATTATCTCTTTGGAGATCCATGCTGAAGTATTAAGGGGTCAAGTGTTATCTACAACTTATTTTCAGATGGTTGAACCAAGAAAAATGCAGGATTTAGGTCAAGAATAAATAGACATTGCTTCTTTCTACTTTGTAGGCTTGAGATTTTTCAAAATAAAATATAATTTGGGGAAGAGATAGGAAGAAAACACACTGCCTGTGAAGAATCTAAATATCCTCTAAATCTTGCCTTAAATGCCACTATGTGTGCATGTGTGTATGTGTGTGTATGCGAGAAAGAGAGAGAGAAAGTGCTTATCTACCCTATGGTGAATCCTATTTCTCTAAATTACTACAACACTTTGTGGCTAGAATTGGCTATTTGCCACATTATGTTCCCAGTATACATCTATTAATTGATTGATTGACATAAGATGGAAGGTCAAACAATCAGTCTCTAAAGCAGATTTTGTAATAGTCGATACTAACGAAGATAACAATGACAGCTGCCATTAATCGCATGGTCTTTGTGTGCCTGACAGTAGGCTAAGTTTTCATAGAAAACACATCACATTATCTCACTTACTTTGATGTAGAATACTGGGTTTCTTGATTATTTACAAAATAAACCCTGGTTTACTTTAGTAAAGCAGCTTTCAGTGCACGATGGTATTAAAAATGAATGAAATTCAGGATGTTTCCTTTCCTGTGGTGTTACACAACTGAGAGACATTTAATGAAGTTTCTCTTAATTTTACACCTAAGGACTAAGCCATTGGACAGAGTAAAGTTACTGAGAAATAATTTGGGGCAGGTGATGTACTGGCAGTCTTTATACAAGGTGACTTCATTCTCAGGAAAAGCAGCAGTGAGCGTTGGGCTCCGTGTGTGTTCCATCTCCGGGCAGGGCCCAGCAAGGAGCCAACACATCAATTCACCAGGGTGCCAGGCAGGAAGTTCCATAGATCCTGAAATTGTCCAGCAACCTGCTGAATATTTTTTCAAATTGTCCCTGTCAACGGATAAGAATAATTAACAGAAAAAAGCCTGGAGTCTATTTCCAAGATGGAAGGTTGTCTTTTCTGTCTACATAAAGCTCAATGTCCCATGGCTTTTATATTAGGTGTCTTTGACTCATGACCTTCAAGGAAGAATCCTTTAGGCAAAACATTGTGCTTAAACTGTGAGAAGTCGATGGAGGTAATTACGAAAGTAACTACTGGCAAGACAATTTGTCACAGCAGCACTGAGGCTAACCTTAGGTTGGACATGATTGTTGAGAAAGTCATTGAAATGGATGCTTTAGTAATGAAAAGTCAATGGAAAATTTATGAAGATGATAAAGAACCCAATTATTACATTCAGCCTCAATATTTTAGATGTGTTATCTTGGGGTAATCAAATAACAGTGATCATAAAGTAATTAAAATGAGTGATTTTTTCCATCAGTAATTATTATGATGTACTGTTGAATGATCTAATTCAGAAAAATGGTGTTTATTCATATTTTTGAATGGTTAACTTCAATCAGTTAAAGTTATGTCACTACACACAGAGTAAAAAATACTTTTCATTGACTCTTAGATGCTGATGATTCCCAGCTGTAATGTGCTCTTAGACGTCCTAGTCCTAAAGTATGTACAGGTGGGAGGCGGGTGGGACTCTCAGGACCACTTGGTCACTTCATTTGCAGCAAGAGCCTGGAGGGTTGCCTGGCTCCTCTTTGGTGCTCTATAATTCAAGCATCTTAGGGTGTAGCTCATGCCCACTGTGCTCAGCTTTGGGGCTCTAATAAGAATCGAGGCAACAGCAACAGTGACCTTCAATATCCTTTAATATGTTTATTTACATTTTTATCAAAAGTTTGCATCTTTAACCCCAATGTCTCCTCAAAGCTCCAGACCTTTACATCTAATTGTGATTTAGACATGTCCTCTAGAACCTCTCAAAGAGGCTTGGCATCCATAGCTCAGTGGTTAGGGAGATGGCCACATGCATGGAGGCTGATGGGTTCAAAACTGGCCAAGACCTGCTAAACAGCAATGACAACTACAACAAAAAAATAGCCAGGTGTTGTGGCAGGTGCCCGTAGTCCCAGCTACTTGGGAGACTGAGACAAGAGAATTGCTTAAGCCCAAGAGTTGGAGGTTGCTATGAGCTGTGA
>CAUYPK010047786.1:0-12868 GCA_963574355.1 Loris lydekkerianus
GCCTTCAAGAAATGCGGCATTAGTAATGCGATGGATGGCAGTGAAGACTGCGCTTTGTATGAGACCGACAGCAGTGATGATGATATCTCCAAACTCAGTGATGATGACAATGTCTATGCTGATACCCTCACATCAGATACAGATGAGGAGGAGGAGGAATCCAGTTTTGAAGGATTTTAACCTTTGTGATTTAGCTTGATTACCTATTAAGCTACAGTTTTCTGCACTTTATTTAAAGTTTTAAAGTTGTTGTTGCTAGTTTAGTTTTTCTTTAGCAATAAATATTGGAAAGCATTTAACCTACTGATTCCTCAATTATTGTAATTGTTTTGGATATATATTTTTATTTTTGAAATTTACCAGTGGATGCTGCATTTTCCACCTCAGCTTATACTCGAGTCACTAAGTTTTCCCAGTATTTAGGGTAAAATTAAGGGGGTCGGCTTATACTCAGGTTGGCTTATACTCGAGTATATGCGATACGTTGCTTTAGAAGATTAAAAGTCGATGACCATCCTCTTCTAGCTTGAAAGGTTTCAGCAGAGAGATCTGCAGTTATTCTAATATTCTTCCCCTTGTAGGGGATGGTTTTCTTTCGTCTGCCTACTTTAAGAATTTTCTCCTTCATATTAACTTTAGTGAAATTGATTATGATGTGTCTGGGGGATGTCTTATTTGGGTTGAGTTGTGCTAGAGTTCTGAAACTGTCTACTATCTGAATTTCAGAATCTCTTGGCATGTCTGGAAAGTTCTCCTTCATAATCTCATAGAGAAGAGACTCTGTGCCTTGTGAAGCCACTTTATCGCTTTCAGGGATCCCTATAAGACGAATATTGGTTTTCCTCGAATTATCCCAGAGCTCTCAGAGAGAGTGATCTGTTTTTGCCCTCAATTTCTCTTCCTCTTTGAGAGTTCGGGATCGTTCAAAAACTTAGTCTTCATGTTAGAAATCCTTTCTACTGCTTGCTCCATTCTGTTACTGAGGGATTCTACTGTGTTTCTCAGATCTTTGAGGGATGCAACTTCTTGTCTCAATGTGTCAAAATCTTTGGTCATTTGGTCTTTGAATTTGTTGAATTCTTGAGCTATCTTTTGGGTTACTGCTTGGAGTTCTAATTCAATCTTATCTGCTATCCAGATTCTGAATTCGATTTCTGACATTTCAGCTATTTGTTTGTGTGTGGAATCTTGTGCTATGTCTGTTCCATTGATCCTTGGGGGAGTTGATCTACTCTGATTATTCATATTGCCAGACTTTTTCTGTTGATTTCACCTCATGATTGTTTTTCACCATTGCCTCTGGCCGTCCTCAGAGTTGGGGAAGTGTCTCTCCAAGATTAGACCCCAGCAGGATCACTCTATTGTTGCTGGATCTTTGTAGGGAGTGATCCCGTGTAGTTCCCCTGGGGCTACTCCACCTATGGAGTTTTTGTTGTGGAAGCAGCTCCAGCATGTGACACACCCAGATACAGCAACAGGGTGGGAGGTGGTGTGCATGGTTCTGGGAGTGCTTGGCACCCAGTGACTTTGGCACAGAGAGCCCAAAGCTACTGAAGTCTCGATCCAGAAGAAGGGCTATACGCAGAGGCAGGGAGGGCTCCAGAGGGCACACAGTTACCAGATCCCTGGCCAGATGAGCAGGCCAGTGTGGAGCCTGGGAGGACCCGGGAGGGAGGATGCAGGGTTGCACAGCTCCCGCAGTTTTTGGTCAGGGCATCCAGAAGCCCGGTGGGTGTGGGTCGTGGGTCGGGGGTCACAGCATAGCTCTTAGGGTGGTTTGGGCGGCACCAAGCCCAGGAGTTTGAGGATGCTATGAGCTATGACGCCACACGACACTACCCAGGGCAACTGCCCGAGGCTCCAGTTTGCCAAAATCATTTCACTCTGCCCCTAGGGGTTAAGGCTGTGAGGCAGCTCCATCCCCGTTTTTAGGCTGCTCAGTCACTAGGTTACTAGGTCCCACCTGATCCTTGCTCTGCGACCCTGAGGGCAGAGCTTACCATCCTCAGCTCCCTGTGGCCCAGCTCAGCGGCTCAGTCGGTGCCAGGCAATGTCCAAAGTTCTCCACACTCCTGCTCAAGCTCTTCCCAAGGCAGTTCAACTGAGTGCCAAGTCCAAAAACACTGAAACAGTTTATAGGTAAGGCCTTTTTGGTTTGCAGTCTCACTGCTGCTTGTACTTACAGTTGCCGGCAGGTAGGTCAATCAAACACACACAACCACTTGCCAGTTTTCCACTGTTTTTATCCTCCTCTTGGGGTCCAGAAGTCCCTTGCTGACTCCCTGTATCCTCAAAGGGATGATTATAGGCAGATCCCACTAGCCAGAGATGCCTGGAGTCTTATCTCTCCAGATTCACTGTGCCCAGTGCAAAGAAGCTGTTACTCGGCCACCATCTTTAATCTCTCCTCCTTGAATTTCTAATTTCATCTTTACCTCCATTCTGTTGATTTTATTTGCTATCCAATTTCTGAATTCAATTTCTGATTTCTCAGCCATTTGTTTATGAATGGGATCTTGTGCTGTGTCTGCCATATCATTTCTTGGTGGAGTTAATCTACTCTGATTATTCATGTTGCCAGAGTTTTTCCACTGATTCTACCTCATGATTGTTTTTCACCATTGGCTAAATGAGCAGGTAAGGTGAAATTGGATTGGGAGTTCCTGGGGTTGTGGTTAACCAGCCCTTTGTCAAGGATCTGAGGCTGAGGAAACCTGTTTGTTGTGGTGGGGCTGGGTGGCTCTGTCTTATATTCAACTTGTTCTTGTCTGATCCTAGTGGATCAGTGACTCTAGTGAAGTATTAGCTGTGGAGAAATACAAACAACTAAGACAACCCACCCACCCCACCCCCCAATGGACAACAACTGGAAGAGGAAAATCAACCCTTCCCTTTACCACACAACCAGAGTACCACTCAAGAGTGTCTTCAGGTGATTGGCCCAGGTTAGGAGTTCCAAACCAATTGACCCAGTCAGTACGAACTCTCAACTGGCAGAGTTCGAAAGGTCTCCAGCAACTAGATGGCAGAGGTCTACTGGCTGCTCAGGTTTGGCTCAGTCTGGTGCCCTGTGAAGTCAGAAAGGCCTACCAGACAGCAGAGTTGGACCAGGGGGCTGAGTCTCTTTCTCTACTTTGCTCCTCTTTCACGCCTAGTCACTGGTGGCCCCACAGGGCTGCTCCCTCCAATAAGCAGATGTTCTGGGGCTTAGCACCTGTCAGAGTCAAAGGAAGGTCAGGGCCTCCCACAGCCTGGCCACTACCTCTACTACCAGCCAGCTGGGGGAGCTAAGGCCTGCCTTCCTTGGGTACTCAATAGCCACTGGCAAATGTTCCACTTGGACTCATTATAATCCTGAGGGTAACAAGTCAGAAAATGCTTTTCTCCCTCAGCCCCTGTGCCTTTGCCCCTGCCACTTTGCAGCACTGGTATCCCTATAGAGTGAGTTCTGGTTTCCTCTGGCAGTCATCAGAGTTGGGGAAGTGTCTCTCCAAGATTAGACCCTGGTGGGATCACTCTATTGTTGCTGGATCTTTGTGGGAAGTGACCCTGTACAGCTCCCAGGCAACTGCTGTAGCCAGGGAGTTCTGACTGTAGGAACAGCTTCGAGAGCAGGGGATACATGGATCCAGCAGCAGGGTGGAGGACACTGAACACGGTTCTGGCAGTGCCTGGCGCCCAGTGACTTCGGCAAGGAGAGCACTCAGTTCACAATTCTGGCCGGGAGGGTGCATGGCCTGGAGACAGAGAGGGCGTTGGGGGCAGGGTGTGGTAGCCGCAGTTCTAGCAGGCTCTGGCCAGGCGGGGTGCTAGGCGCTTGGTCTGGCTATGAGGGGGTGGGGGGTGCTGCTCTTAAGTCTCCTCCCACAGACTCTGCAGGGGTTAGGCTTCTGGTTCATCAGGCAAGGGAGGAAGGGTGGACTGGAAGTTCAGAATGGCAGGGAAAAGGTTAGTTCAATTTTTTTGCCTGGCACGAGAGTGTTCTGAGTCATAACAGGGTCTCTCTGGGGAAGTAGAAACCACTTCCTACAGCTCTCAACCATGGGGTGAGACAAGAAGTCCTCAGTTCACCACTTGCCTGTAGAAAACCTACAGAAGCAAGGGAAGAGAAAAAGAGAGAAGAAAAAAAAAAAAACATAAAAAGAAAGAAAAACACAACTTTCTTGGGGAAGAGGACGAACGCTTTTCTTTTGGGATGAATTTTGTACCTAAAGTTTGCTTTCTTGGAGTCGAAGCTTACCTCAGCAGAGGTGACCTTAAGATATCCCTCTTCTCTCTCGGCTCGGCTCCCCGTCTTCAGCTTAATTAGGTACTTTCTGGACATTATCCTTCCCTCTGGACAGGAACTTCTGTTGGAGGCTGGCTCCAGTCGGCCATCTTGCCCCTCCCCTCTTGAAAACCTCAGTTCTAATATTTTCAATTGGTTCTTCTTTATATAATCTATTTCTTTACTAATAATTTCTATTTTAATATTTGTTTCAAGAGTGTTCATAATTACTCATTTGAACTCCCCTCCCCCCCTTTTTTTGGCAATAGAGTCTTGCTGTGGTTGCCCCAGCTAGAGTACAATGGCACCATCATAGTTCACTTCAGCCTTATACTCATGGGCTCAAGTGAGCCTTCTGCCTCAGCTTCCCAAGTAACTAGGATTATAGGCATGTGCCACCATACCTGGGTAATCTTCCAAATTTTTGTGGAGTCAGGCTCTCACTCTGGCTCAGCCTGGTCTCAAACTCCTGTCTTCAGGTGATCCTCCTGCCTCAGCTTCTCAAAGTGCTAGGATTACAGGCATAAGCCACTATACCCAGCCTCATTTTAACTTTGTAATATTAGCTACTTTAAGTCTCTATCTTCATGGCTCTTCATATGCTGAACACTTTGGTATTGTGTCCTACACATTTTGAATATTATATGATGAGGCTCACGCTCTTGTTTAAATTCTATAGAAAAGGTTGCTATTTTTGCTTTAGCAGGAAATTGATCTGATACATTCATGACACATGTTCTGACCTGCCTTTTATGGGTGTTGGTCCCATTTCAGCTGAGTTTTCAGAACTTTGACAAAACTATTTGGACCTGTCCCACATGCCTACCATCTTGTGCTTGGTCTGGAGCCTGAGCAGGCCTGCCTTACCTCTTAGCTTAGTTATTGGCTCTTCTTAGCAAGCTAAGAAGGATTGGCTTCACTTGTGAGCAGTGTGGACAAGGGAAGTGTGTCAGTGTGAACCAAGTATTCATAGTAACGTTGTAGAGTCTCTTTCCTAAACTCTTATCTCTGTACTCTCTCTTCAGTACTTTCCTGTTCCCTTTTTTGGTCCTCCAGCCCCCAAAATGCCTACTTCTATAATTGACCATGTCCTTCAGAGAAAAACAGCACACTGGCTCAGCCCCATCCTCCTGGTACCCTTGCTGTACCAAATGGAGATGTGTGAAGTTCCCCTCCCTCAGACATTGGGCTTCTGCAGGCCCCCATTGGCAGCGAGAGGACTACGTAGGAGCTTCAGGATGACAGAGGAGAAAAAGGAAAAGAAAAAAGGGGGCTGTTCCCCCTACTGTCTGAGCTGTAGCTGCTCCTGTCCTTTTGTTCCTCAATCCAGGCTTCCCTACATCTCTGTACTTCAGTTACTCTGTGTTTGGGCCTGGAGATATCAAAAGAAAAAACATGGAAAACTCACCACCACTTCAGTGATGCTTACAGTTCTAATGTTCTCAATTTCTATATTGCTATTTGCTTTTCAGAGTCCTAAAATAGCTGTGTGATCTATTTTGTCTAGATTTTATAGCTGTGTTTGATAAGAACAAAGGGTAGGTGTGTTTACTCCATCTTACCTGAAACCAGAACCTTCCCTAAGCTATTAATTGAAAAAATGTACAGAATGTGTATGGCAGTATTCAATATTTGTGTACAAACCTGTGTACATGTACCTACATAGATAAGTAATTAGGGAAAAGGTCTGCAAGATTGCATACAAAATGAACACTGGTTTTTCCAAGAAAGGGAATAGAATTTTGACAAGAACGTGCTGTCAAAGGGAACTTTTACTTTTCATTTCTTAAATTTTTTAAACCATGTGCTATTACTTTTATGACTTTCAAAATAATTACAATATGTGAAAGAAGCTACTAGGAAAAAATTATAGCCCAATTCCAAATGTACATATAGAACTTTTCTTTACTTGGATGTGTAATGTGTCTTGTTAAACATTTATCTAAGGAAAAATCCATTTAGTAGTCAATGTGATCATACATTTTTTTTTTTTAAGCCATTTACGTGAATTATTTTTCACAAAAGTCTTAGGCTTTCAGCCAGGAGAGTTTTACAAAGATAGATAGATAAACAGAATAGTATCAGCTTATAATATTATTGTTCACATTTTTCCAAGTAAATGAAATATTCACTATAAGCTAAAACCAATACATAGTTCTTAGAAAATACAACCTCAAATTCCTGTTGCCTGAGCTTTGTGATTATACGTGCCCAGCCTTTGTTCTTTCAAAATTTAAAGTGAATGCCGTGCTCAAAACATGTATAGTCTTCTTTTATTACCATCATTCCCCAAATAATACAGCATAACAACTATTTAGATAGCATTTACATTGTATTAGGCATTATAAATAATCTAGAAATGATTTAAAGTATATGGGAGTGGCCAGGTGCTGTGGCTCACGCCTGTAATCCTAGCACTCTGGAAGGCTGAGGCAAGTGGATCGCTTGAGCTCAGGAGTTGGAGACCAGCCTGAGCAAGAGCAAGACCCCATCTCTAAAAATAGCTGGGTCTTGTGGCGGGCACCTGTAGTCCTAGCTACTTGGGAGGCTGAGGCAAGAAAATCACTTGAGCCCAAGAGTTTGAGGTTGCTGTGAGCTATGATGCAACAGCACTCTACCAAGGGCAACAAAGTGAAACTCTGTCTCAAAAAAATAATAATATATGGGAGGATATGCATAGGTTATATGTAAATACACCATTTTATAGGAGGGACTTGAGTATCTGTGAAATTTGGTACCCACAAAGGGTCCTAGAACTAATCCCCTATAGGTACCAAGGGACAACTGCACTATAACGTCCCATTTATAAAGTTTGTGTCTAGTACAGCATTAGCAATTTTACATGGTAGATAGAGGGAGACCCTGAAGACTTCCTTTAAATTTTGCAGAATTCTCTTTTGGAAGTTATGCTGTCTAGTAATTCAACAGCAGCTTCACCTGCTCTCTTTGCAGTTGAGTTAGCTGAGTTCAAGTGGCCCAAACATCTACACCATTCAGGTTACTTAGCAGCTGATATTTGATAAAACATAATGACAAAGATGAAATGACATAAATACTTGTCTACTATAAGCAAGTAAGATAACTTTAGCCTATTATGCTTTTAGGAAACTAAAAGTTTATAAATGTGCTCAGAAATTTTATGCAGGGGAATGCACACACACACAACCCAGAGATGCCAAGTATTTTGACATCTCCTAAGTAAGAGCAGTGAAAGGAATAGATTTTTATTTACTTCTCATCTAGCAGATGCAATGTTCAGCAGATTGCTAGACAGTACTACTTCAATATTCTGTTACTTAGCTGGGCATTGTGGCAGGTGCCTATAGTCCCAGAGACTTGGGAGACTGAAGCAAGAGACTCACTTACACCCTAGTGTTTGGTTGCTGTGAGCTGTGGCACCACAGCACTCTACAGAGGGTGACATAGACTCTGTCTCAAAAAAAAAGAAAGAACTTGGTCGTGGGAGAAAGACTCACAATTCATTCATACTAATTTGTTCATTGTTCACACATATTAAAAGTACATTAGAGGGCCATATTAAAAGTACATTAGAGGGCAGTGCCTATGACTTAAAGGAGCAGGGTGCCAGCCCCATATGCCAGCGGTGGCGGGTTCAAACCCAGCCCTGGCCAAAAACTAAAAAAAAAAAGTACATTAAAAATCTTGTTCATTTGTCTTCCAGTTAAAAAGAATGGGAAAAATTGGCCAATATTTGCTTCTAGGTTTTATTTCTATCTGGAGTTTTCAGTAGTAAACTCATTAGATAAAGGTGTGTTTTCTAAACAAGAGAAAGTCAGACTTGTTCAAAGTCTAGGTTAGAGGAAGTCAGGTTCCTACGTGGGCCTGAACTACTCCTCAAAGCCATCTTTCCAAAGAGGGTCAGGTGCAACACAGAGGCCTGAGCTGTACGGCTAACACCAAAGAGGTGGTTCTCACAGTCAGCTACACTGTCATCACTGCCACATAAATGTGCTCTTTAAATCCCTACGATGTTTAAAGACTTTAGTAATAATAGTTAACATCAAAATTTATCAGGATTACTAGTAAGGTTCTTTTAGACAAGAATTTTATTAAATATACATGTCAGTGATTAGGAGAGCTCTCTATGTAAAAGAATTCACCTCAAAACTGAAAATATTTTTAAAGGTTTTTTTAATTTTTATTTATTCTATTTTTGAGACAGGGTCTCACTCAGTAGCCCTGGGGTAGATTGCTGTGACATCATAGCTCAGAGCAACCTCAAACTCTTGGGTTCAAGTGACCCTCTTGTGTCAGCCTCCCAAGGAGCTGGGGCTACAGGCACTAAAGCTAGTTTTTCTGTTTGAGGAGATGGGGTCTCCCTCTTGCTAAGGCTGGTCTCTGACTCCTGCACTCAGGCAATCTGCCCACCCCAGCCTCCCAGAGTGGTGGGGTTACAGGTGTGAGCCACTGTGCCTAGCCAGTTTTTTTTGAAGTCCATGATACTTCAGTATTAATACTGAATTAAGTAATATAGCATTAAGGTGATACTGTGAAGATTTTATGTGGAATGAAATAAAACCAACCAGTATTCTAAAAGTTTATTTATGTATTTATTTATTTATTTTTGAGACAGAGTCTCTCACTTTGATGCCCCCAGTAGATGCTATGGCATCACAGCTCACAGCAACCCCAAACTCTTTCCTAGGCCTCCCGAGTAGCTGGGAATACAGATGCCCGCCACAATGCCCGGCTATTTTTAGAGACAAGGTCTAGTTCTGGCTCAGGCTGGTCTTGAACTTGTGAATTCAGGCAATCCATTCACCTCGGGCTCCCAGAATACTAGGATTATAGGTGTGAGCCACCGCACCCAGCCACCTTCTTAAAAATGACTATCAGACTTCAAAAGCCCAGAATAAAAACATCAAGGAAATGCTCAGCCTCACATCTAATGCCACATTGTCACTCCTCCCTCTTGAGGTGCTAAGTTGGCACAGCCAATGTACCTATCTTATCCTTGTAAAGAACTTAGCCCACATCCTTCTAATAGATTCCTATCTCCACAGGATTCAGATGATTTCCCTCATTTGGTGGAAACCAGTTTTTTAAAAAACCATTTTTCTACCCCCAAAACAAACGTACTAAGGAGATGGAGTGCTTTCACATTCTGCCCATCCACACACCACCACCCTCACATTCAGGTGTGGATGGATCTCCTAGCTAGGAATCAAAGAATAATGTATTTTAACCAAAAGTCTGAATATTGTACATCACCAAGATTCATTGTTGTTCCGTTCTATAGAGGAGGAGGATGTGGGGGCAAGCAGCATGTCTATCTTAAAAATGGCCCCATCCCAGGTGGCCAGTCTCAATTTGCTGAACATAATTTCAGATTGTGTGTCCCAAATGTCACTGCCAGAGAGACAACTATTTTAAATCACACACAAACTGTATGGACACCTTGTGTATTAACTAAGAGGCAAAAGCACAGTGGGCATGTGCCAAAAGGCCAGAGCATAACCAATGACAGAGCCCACCATATGTGATTTGAAACAAAAAGATCTCACAATAAAAAAATGGCATGACAGTCTTTAATTCAAAAGAAACTGCATTTTTTATTGCTATTTTACATGTACACTGCATTGGCACCTTAGCTCTTGGAATATATTTGAAATATTTTAAACTATGACATAAAAAGTACCCAAAGTTCCCAATTAATTTAAAAGGAAAAAATGACCCTTGCCTAGACCAGATAATTCTTGAATATTACAACCTATATGAAGGTTATGCTGAATTAAAATACAAATAAGTTTTATTATCTTCATAAATAATCCAATGTCTATGGCTTCAGCTGTCTGGCCTGCTGCTGAGGTAGGTGACCAGTGCTCATCAAAATAAAACAATCTTCTAGAAATTCCCTTAGGAATATCCTTTCTTAGTCAGTTGGTTTCTTAAACCTATGTCCAGTATCTTTTGATTTTCCTTTCTGTCACTGACACTTTTAAAAGAAGTTATCCAAACAATTGTTTTAAACTCCACATCCACAAGGTGAGCCTGTTACCTCTGAGTAGCAAATTTCCTTTTGCCACCTGTCTTCTGTTCTTGGCTCGTAATGCTGATTCATGAATCTAAAGAGAGTTCAAAAATTAAAATTAAAAAAAAAAAAGGTCACTTAAGTTATCAAAGACAGAGTCTCACTATGTTGCCCAGGCTGGTCTCAAACTCCTGGCCTCAAGTGATCCTCCTGCATTGGCCTCCCAGAGTGCTGGGATTACAGGCGTGAGCCACCATGCCCACCCTTAACTGGCTTTTGTACTAATTTTCAAGGATGAAACTAGCTACCTCTAGGTCACCTGTAGCAGGGCAGAATCAAACCCTGCTTCCTTAAATATAGTTTTTCTATATATAAAAGCTTCTACAGAAAAGCCATTATCATGCTATGGTTTACCTGTTATGAGTGATAATAAAACTAAGTAACATCAAATAAATGTTAGGTACAAATGATAAACAAGTTTGCACATGTCTCTAGAAGTTGCCTTGGAAAACTGTTGGACCTGCTTAGTATTAAGCTTGAATATTTAATTTAAAAAATAATTTTTTTTTTTTGCAGTTTTTGGCCGAGACCAGGCTTGAACCCACCACCCCCAGTATGTGGGGCTGGCACCCTACTCCTTAAGCCACAGGCACTGCCCTAATTTAAAATTTTTTTAATGTTTTACTATTAAAAAAAAAAAAGATTTTACCACCTAAGATGTTTTGTGCTACAGATAAATCCAGTTAAATTAATCTCATGGACTTGTCAGACTTCTTTGGTTAAATGGCAGCTTTTCTGTCTAAGTATCATTCCAAGTAAAACCATCTGCCAGGGTTCAGAAGTCTGTTGTATAGCCCCTATCCACACTGCCCCAAATTCTATCAGAGAAGCTGGAGAAACTCTGCCCCACCTGTGGTGAATGTGGGCTATTAAGGTTAGCAAAAATATCTTGTCTCCCTTAATTACCTTCTGTGATTTTACCATTCGTTATGTTTTTATAAACATTTTTTATAAAACACATAATGTTGTGTAAACCCGTGGTGAGCCTGCAGCTCCTTTTGCATCCAGGGCTCCATCTCAGTCCCCCCAGTTGCTTCAGCCTTACAGACACCCCTAGCTTCACATGCTGCAGGATTCAGCTCCAGGTGGTTTCCTAGCTCATCACCTCTCCAGGAGAGGCCCTTGCTCCTCACCACTCCAGTTGTAACTCTGCTCGTGCCCATTTCCAGGTTCCCTTTGAGGTGGAGTGAAGTCCTCTGTGTGGCAGTGCACACAGGGAGGCACAGACTTGCAAGAATACTTTATAGGTCACCTTCATTTCTACTTTATGTGATGACTCAAACAAACCATTTCAATTACTAAACTTCCTTTAAAAAAAAAAAAAAAAAAAAAAAAAAAGACATCTTGGTATGTTGCCCAGGCTGTTCTTGAACCCCTGGCCTCAAACAATCCTCCCAACTCAACCTCCCAAAGTGCTGAGATTACAGACATGAGCCATTGTGCCTGGCCTGATATTTTAAGAAACAGACGATCTATGTCCAACCCAGGTTTAATGTTTCACCCCAGTGTGGGCATCTCTTTGAACTCAGCACTCGAGTTGTTTGGGGATACAGTGGGAAGCCTGTCGTCCATTTCATCACAAGAGCTGAAATCCATTCACTGCCAGACATTGCTCCGAGTGATGTGTCCATGCCCTTTCCTCTCCTTTTTCCTGGTCTCAGAATAGGAGGAAAGAGAGACCATCTGGGTCAAGACAAAGGGAAAGAAAAGGTGGAGCAACGGATCTACAGTTACCATACTGAGAAAGAGGGAGCAACAGCTGCCCAGGTCATGTTATTGACTCGTTCTCCCCATCTCCTCTACCTGGCGTGTCTACCAGCTCTCCCAGGGACATCTGCTGGGAAGGTGATCTCCAATGGCATGAAAGGAAGAAGAAAGAGGAAACTATAAATAGTCACAATAACAAATGCATAGTCTATGGAGGAAGGCACAAAGCAGAAGGGAAAAAAGCCTTTCTATGCCAAACTCTGGGAGGGGGGTTATTTTATACTAGAATCACTGAGGAAGTTTAAGCTGAAAAGTGATGTGATCCTATTTGTATTTTAGGAATGAGGCCTCAGGCTACCCTGGGAGGATAGGTTAGAGAGGGAGGGTTGGTAAAGCCAGCTAGGAAAATGCAGAGCAGACTTAAGGATTTCTGACATTGAAGACAAAGCTTTCAAATGCTCCCAAACCCTCAAAGAAGAAGAGAAATGGAGAGGAATAACAAACCACTCTCTCAGAGAGCTCTGGGATAATTCAAAGAAAACCAATATTCATCTTATAGGGATCCCCAAAAGTGATGAAGTGGCTTCACAAGGCACAGAGTCTCTTCTCCATGAGATTATGCAGGAGAACTTTCCAGACATGCCAAGAGATTCCGAAATTCAGATAGCAGACAGTTTCAGAACTCCAGCACGACTCAACCCGAATAAGACATTCCCCAGACACATCATAATCAATTTCACTAAAGGTAATAGGAAGAAAATTCTGAAAGCTGCCAGACGAAGAAAACCTACAAGGGGAAGAATATCAGAATAACTGCAGATCTCTCTGCTGAAACCTTTCAA
>CAUYPK010047787.1:0-25432 GCA_963574355.1 Loris lydekkerianus
TCTAAAAAAGACAGACGAATGGCTAACAAACATATGAAAAAATGTTCATCATCCCTATCTATTAGAGAAATGCAAATCAAAACCACCCTGAGATACCATCTAACCCCAGCGAGAATGGCCCACATCACAAAATCTCAAAACTGCAGATGCTGGAGTGGATGTGGAGAGAGGGGAACACTTTTACACTGCTGGTGGGACTGCAAACTAACACAACCTTTCTGTAAGGAAGTATGGAGAAACCTCAAAGCACTCAAGCTAGACCTCCTATTTGATCCTGCAATCCCATTACTGGGCATCTACCCAGAAGGAAAAAAATCTTTTATCATAAGGACACTTGTACTAGACTGTTTATTGCAGCTCAATTTAACAATTGCCAAAATGTGGAAACAGCCTAAATGCCCACCAACCCAGGAATGGATTAACAAGCTGTGGTATATGTACACCATGGAATACTATTCAGCCATTAAAAAAAATGGAGACTTTACATCCTTCGTATTAACCTGGATAAAAGTGGAAGACATTATTCTTAGTAAAGCATCACAAGAATGGAGAAGCATGAATCCTATGTACTCAATTTTGATATGAGGACAATTAATGACAATCAAGGTCCTGGTGGGGGTGGGGGAAGGGGAGAGCAGAGAGAGAAAGAAGGAGAGAGGGGTGGGGAAAAGAAGAGCAGAGAGAGGGACGGAGGGAGGGGGGAGTCCTTGGTGTGTGCCACACCTTCTGGGGGCAAGACATGATTGTAAGAGGGACTTTACCTAAAAAATGCAATCAGTGTAACCTGGCTTATTGAGTCTCCAACAATAAAATAAGACCTCAATGAGTCTCCAACAATAAAAAATAAATAAATAACTTAAAAAAAAAAGAAAATGGATTAACCATATATTCACAGCTTTATTTCTGAGCTCTTGATTCTATTAATTAAAAAAAGTTCTCCACCTTTGTTCTTTTTCAAAATTGTTTTGGCTAACCTAAGTCCTTTGCATTTCATATAAATGGTAGGATGAGCTTGTCAATTTATACCAAAAAAAAAAAAAAAAAAAAATTGGCAGCATTTTGGTTGGGATTTCATTGAATGTATAGATTAAATAGTGGAAAGTTGACATCTCTATAATATTTGATTGTCCAATCCATGAAACATGATGTATGTCTGTTTATTTAAGACTTCTCCTCCTTCTTCTTCTTCTTTTTTTTTTTTTTTTTATAAAGAGTATCACTATGTTGCCCTGGGAAGATTGCTATGGCATCACAGCTCACAGCAACCTCCAACTCTTAGGCTTAAGTAATTCTCCTGCCTCAGCCTCCCAAGTAGCTGGGACTACAGGCACCTGCCACAACGCCTGGCTATTTTTTGGTTGCAGTTGTCATTGTTGTTTGGCAGGCCCAGGCTGGATTCGAACTCACCAGCTCTGGTGGATGTGGCTGGCACCCTACCCACCAAGCTACAGGCACTTAACCTCCTTAGGTCTTTTTTAATTCTTCTCAGCAATGTTCTGTAGTCTTCAGTCTATGAGCCTTGTCTTTTTTTTTTTTTTTTTTTTTTTTTTTGCAGTTTTTGGCGGGGGCTGGGCTTGAACCCACCACCTCCAGCATATGGGGCCAGTGCCCTTCTCCTTTGAGCCACAGGTGCCTTGTCTTTTTTTGTTGAATTTATCCTTAAGTACCACATTTTTTCCGCTATGCTGTTATTAAATGATACTGTGGTACAATGTTCAATTTCCTAGTATACAGAAATACAATTAGATTTTTGTATATTGACTTTGTATCCTGCAATTTTCATGAACTCATTTATTAGTTTTAGTAAAATTTTACAGATTGTTTAGGATTTTCTACATAGACAATTATGTCATCTTCAAATAAAGATAGTTTTATGTCTTCCTTTCTAATCTGCATGCTAGTTATTTATTTTGCTTGCTTAATAAGTACTGACTAGGACTAATGTTAAATAGAAGTGGTATAAGTGGACATCCTAGCCTCATTCCTGATCATAGGGGAAAGTATTCAGTCTTTCATCATTAAGTGTGAGTTACCTCTAGGGTAAGAGGATGCCCTATTTGGGCACACATGTCTTTTATCGGGTTGAAGAAATTCCCTATATCCCCTAGTTTGCTGACTATTGTTTATCAAGAGTGGCTGTTGAATTTTGTCAAATACTCTATCTGCATTTATTGAGGTGACATATGGTTTTTATTTTTAAATTTGTTAATCATTTAATTTGTTCATCTTTATTTCCAAATGTAAAACTAACTGCATTTCTGGGATAAAATCCATTTGGTCATGATGTATTACTTCCTTTTTATATATGCATATTGTTGGATTCAACTTGCTAAACGCTTAAGAATTTTTATGTCTATATTCATAAGAGATACTGGTTTATAGGTTTCTTTTCTTGTAAGTATCTTTTTCTGGTTTTGATATAATAATAATACTGGCCTCACAGAATGAGTTGGGAAGTATTTTTCTGGAAGATATTTTTATAGAATTGTTATTATTTCTTGTTTAAATATTCGGCAGTGAAGCCATCTGGGACCGGAGTTTTCTCTGCGGAAGATTTTAAAACATAAATTTAATTTTTAAAATAGATTCAGGGCTAATAAGTTTCTCCTTGAGTGAGCTTTGATAGTTTGTGTCCCGTAAGAAATTTGTTAATTTCATTTAATCGGTCAAAGTTATTGGTAAAATATTACTTATATGGTTCCTTTATTATCACTTTAATGACTGTAGAATCCGTAGTGATGCTCTTCTCTCATTTCCTGTATTGGCAATGAGCTTCTTTTCTCTTTTTTCCCCAATCATTGTGGTTACAGGTTTATAAATTATATTGATATTCTCAAAGAATCAGCTTTAACTTTCATTGATTTTCTTTCTTTTGCTATTTCTATTTCTATGATTTCTCCTGTTTGTTATTTCTTTTCTTCTGCTTACTATCAGTTTAATTAACTTTTCTTTTTCTAGTTTCTAAGTGGAAATGGAGGCACTTTATTTGGAACTTTATTATTTTCTTACGTAAGCATTTATGATATAAGTTTTCCTCTAATAATTAGTTTTATTCCACAAAATTTGATATGCCATTTTTTTTCCATTTTCACTCAGTTCAAAATATTTTTAAATTTTCTTTGAGATTTCTTCTTTAATCCACAGATTATTTAGAAGTGTGCTGTATAGTTCGAGGTTTCCTAGGTATCTTTCTGTAACTGATTTATAATTGAATTTCAGGACAGTTCAAGAACATTCTTTGTATGATTTAAATCCTTTAAAATTTACTGTGGCATAAGATAAGGCTGGGGTCCCATACAGGGCTGACCAGGCGGGGTAGAGAAGTCTGATATTTACCATGTACCACTGGATGGGGTTTTAATCAGAGAGGGGATGTGGTTTGAACTGTGTTTCCTAATAAACCTGGTGGCTGTTGTGTGGAGGACAGGATAGACATCAGAGTCCCATTTAGAGATCAGACATAGGTATGAATGGAGGTGGCAGCCAGGATGAAGGGGAAATAGATGGATTTGGGAACTATGAGGACCTGGATGTGAGCGGTGAATTGAAATGCCTGGAATGGGGAATCCAGGGCTGGTAGTTTCCCTGAGAAGGATGTCTGGGGAAGGGTGTGGGGGAACTTTGTGATAGGGCTACAGATATCAGGGTCATGGAGGGGTTGAGATGAGGGCCGAAAAGAGCCCTGCCCTGGCAGTCAGGGCCTGGACTCAGCATGTGGTCACAGGCATGTCAGCCCACCTCTCTGGGTGTTAGTTTCCTCCCTTCCATGATGCACAGTCAGCCTCAATCACCCCAGAGTCTTAATAGCCTGGACTACTGTTTGGATTAAGAAAACGGTGTCCCATTCAGACAGACAACAAAAGGGGACCCTGTTGTGTAAAGCCTAAGATTAAAGCTTAGTATTAGGTGCTCCCTGGACACCTGGTGAAATTGGACAATCTGGAAGCTTCCCTCCCTACCGTGCAGGATAGCCCTTAGCCAAACGACTCTCCTGATTGAGGGGACCAACTGCAGTGCCCACTATCCCTAAGAGTTCAGCTCACTGTCCAAATGCAGAATTATTCAAACAAGCCACCACATGTCATTCTGCAGAAGAGGGAGTCACCCCACCATTCTCATACCACAAGGCCTGCTTCCCACAGTGCCTGGTGCTTACACTGCTCCTGAGTGTACCCCTCACCCCCATGTGGACCTGCATGGTGTCATCCCCCCGCCCCCCCAGGCTGTGAGTAATCAACTGCTGTCAGTCTCATGCATCCAGTAGTGGCATCCTCATATCCTCCCTTACCAACAGGTAAATAGGTGATTCTTGGGATGGACACAGTCCCTGTCAGGGCAGGTGGTGGGGCCAGTGTGACTGGGCCCGGATTTCAGCCTCCACATGCCTCCCTAGCTGGTGCCTTGGAGCAGAAGCACAACCTGGACACCTGTCCCCAGCAGCTCTAACAGGTTCCACTTGTTGAGCTCTGGCCTATGCTAAGATCAGTTAACCCTGATATTGGCCTTGGGAGGTGGGTTCCATGATCACTCCCATTTGCAGATGAGGACCCTGTTAAGTGGTGGGGGTGAGATTGGAACCCTAGTCTCCAACTGGAGTGGCGGAGTGAAGCTGTGAAGACATGAGCCTGGAAGGGAAGGAGAGAGGACCCATCTTGTTGAGGGTGGGTTTGGCCCCTGCCACAGGCTTTTGTAGGGGAAGGGTAATGGCCAAGAATCTGACCAGGTAGGGAGAGCAGGAGTAAGCAGTGGAGGCAACCTTCAGCCACAGAAGATGCCACACTGCCCACTTGGCCTCTGCCACACATGTCCTCAAGCTGCCCAATTCGCCTCCACCCTCTGATTAGAGAAGAGGCAACTCTTCCCCAAGGGTCTTTGGCTAAAGGGTCTTCACACAGGCAGAATTTCTAGAACCAGGTGCTTTCCATAACGACCACCTCTTGCTGGTTGGTTCTGGCTGCTGTTGATCTCCTAGAATAATCCAAAGAGAGAGCAAGGACAGTTAGTGAAATGGTCACATGCTTGGGATCAAATCTCCTTGGACTATGAGCTCTATAAGACAATGCCTGAAACATAGCAGGTACACAGAGAAAATGAATTAAAACAGGCATAAATTAGGCCTCAACTTCTCAATTTCTCAGCCAGGTGTCATTAGGCAAATTATGTAATCTTTCTGCACCTCAATCTCCTTGATAGTGGGATTGCCAATAATAGCACCTTGGCTTGGCGCCTGTAGTTCAGTGAGTAGGGAATGGGCAACATACACTAAAGCTGGTGGGTTTGAGCCTGGCCTGGGCCTGCTAAACAAAAATGACAACTGCAACAAAAAAATAGCTGGGCATTGTGGCGGGCACCTGTGGTCCCAGCTACTCTGGAGGTTTAGGCAAGAGAATCGCTTAAGCCCAAGAGTTTGAGGTTGCTGTGAGCTGTGATGTCATGGCATTCTACCAGGGCAACATAGTGAGACTCTGTCTCAAAAAAAAAAAAAAAAAAAAAAAAATAGCACCTTATATGTTTGATTCATTGATTAAACAAGATGCTATTAAGACAACAAGAGCTAATTTTCATGATTTCTATTAGCATGACCTTATTCCTGTCCAGCTGGAGGAGTCTCAATGTCCATCCTCACCCAGGACACAATAGCTACAAGTACAGATCACTGGATGTAGGCCACATATTGTTCTAGGTGATTTAACATTGTATTTACAGACTAGGCACGGTTGCTCATGCCTGTAATCCTAGCACTCTGGGAGGCTGAGGCGGGAGGATCTCCTGAGGTCAGGAGTTTGAGACCAGCCTGAGCAAGAGCAAGATCCTGTCTCCACCAAAATTAGGAAGGTTAGCCAGGCATTGTGGTGAGCACCTATAGCGCCAGCTACTCAGGAGGCTGAGGCAGGAGGATCATTTGAATCAAAGAGTTGAGGGTGCTGTGAGCTAAACTGATGCCACAGCACTCTAGCCTGCGCAACAGAGTATGACTCTGTCTTAAAATAAATAAATAAATAATTTAAAAAATCATAATTCACTACAACCTGAAAACAACTCTATGCTGTTTTGTTTGTTTGTTTGTTTTAATGCCTATTTTGTGAATGAGGAAGCTGAAGCATCCAGAAATGATTCTGGCTATAAATGAAGTTGGGGGTATTCCTTCATTTCTGTTCCCTCAAAGACTGTATGTAAGATGGCACAATCCATTCTCTGAGAGTTTAAAATAACTCACTTGATCCGTCTAGGCCAGAAATTTTTGTGGGAAGCTTTAACTAGGACAGTTGAAACTATCTATATCTTTTTGTGTCAGTTTTGGTAGGAGAAGTTGAGGAACTTGCCCAAGCAGGTAGGTAATTTCATTCTAGGAAATCTGGCTGCTGAGCCTGTGCTCTCAGCCATCACATTTCCCTGCATAAGGTATGACCATTCTCTACCTGTGAAACTTTGGAGAAGTTACTTTATCTCTCTGGGGATAGTAATATATAGTACCTTTCTGGCAGGGTTGAGGTAAAGATTAAATGGTTTCAGAACATAAGCCTTGATACTCTTGTGCCTGTGCCCTGGGAAGCCCCAGCCCCAGCTCCATTCTGGCCTGAGAGGAAGCCCAGCCCCACTCCAGGGGTGGCTACGGTCACTCACTGGTTGTCCAGATCCTGGAGAGTGTCAGGGAGTGGAAGTCCTTGGGTCTCCAGGAGGAAGAGCAGGACAGTCAGGCTGGAAACGATGGAGATAACACCGTAGAAGAGGGGGGGCAGCAGGGGTAGGGTTTGGCGGCTCATCAAGATCAGGGGACCCATCATGCCCCCCAGCCGGCCAGCTGACTGCACAAAGCCATCTGCGACCATCCTGTGTGTGAAATGGAAGGCCCAGGCCCATGTGACGTCTGCCACTGTAGCAGGAGGGCAGTATGGCTAGGTCTAGGGATGCTGAAAGAGGAAAACTGGCCCCAGGGGATTGTCCTCCTCCAGCCTCCCCTACTACCACCTCCTCCATAGAGCCCACCCAGATTTTCCCATCTAGTTTTTTCAGGGGAACTCTCTGGGGCCCTGCTCTTAGGTAATGTAAAGTTATCTTGATCCTCGTAGACCACTGAGTGCCCAGCTCAGGCTTTCCACATACTATCAACAAAATCAATAAATGTAAAAAAAAAAATGAATGAAAGAATGAACAGACAAGTGAGTAGTAGAAAGAATAATGTGTCTGGAGTGCTGGGGTCCAGTCCCCCCCTTCTGCTGAGCTGGTCCTTCACCTTGAGCCTCAGTTTGCCCAACTGCCGAATGTAGGCATGCTCTAGACCAGGCGATCTCAAACTGCAGCCTGCGGGCCACATGAAGCAGTGTGATTGTATTTGTTCCCATTTTGTTTTTTACTTCGAAATAAGATATGTGCAGTGTGCATGGGAATTTGTTCATCGTTTTTTTGTTTTAAACTATAGTCCGGCCCTCCAATGGTCTGAGGGACAGTGAATTGGCCCCCTGTTTAAAAAGTTTGAGGATGCCTGCTCTAGACTCTAGCCCACTTGTGCTCCATGGAGCCCTTGGGTTCTGAACAGGTGATTTGAACCAACTGGGAAGTGAACCGGGGGGTCTCTACTCCCACCAAGGCAGCTTCCAGTCTTCTTATCAGGGTTCCTTACAAGAGCAAGGAAGAGGTGGTTCTGTACCTTTTAAGGTTTAAGGTGTTTTAATAATGTGAAAACACAGGCCTAATGTCCCCTAGGGCCCTCCTGCCTCCTAAGTCTAGACCCTCCAGGAGGCCCAGCCCCCTCCCCACTACAGCCTGCAGCCCCCTCACCGCAGCGATGTTGGGAAGAGTTCGGCTTTGTAGATGCTGAAGCAGGTGAGGGTTATCCCGAAACAGCCCTTTCCCAGCACAGCGAAGAACACTCGCAAGGTCTGCAAATCTGGGCAGAGCAGGGGTGAGAGTGGAGTTCGTCTGAGAGGATTCCCAGGGGTTTGCCAGTGTGAGATTGGCAGCCTGGAGTGGGGTCTGGACTCTAGCCAGGCCTGGGGAGTGCTGGTTGGTGCCAGGCTGCTGAGGGCTGGGAGATGTGACAGCACTGCACGTGGCCTGGCTGCAAGCACAGGGGCAGCTGAGGGAGGCATGAGGCCTGCCCCCTACGCTCCCTGGGTCCCAAGCTAAGGGCATGTGTGCCAGGCCTCCAACAGCCTTCTCCTGCCCCGCAGCCTGCTTATGGGGGACTGCAGCCCTGGTGGGCTTGCTCTGTGGTTGCAGGCCTGGCCTTGACTTCCCTCCCTATGTTGTAACAAAGAGTCTCATGAACCATCTAGTGTGGTACCCATGGACAGCCTTCGTGAATGTTCTGGGGGCATGGCTGCCCCTCCATCCTCTGTCTGCCCCCTCCCAGCTGCCAGCTGCAGAGCATCCTCCTGCCTTCCTCCTGGCTGTGTGGCCACCACAGGATACGTGTTCCTATCCCATCCCCCCAGCTTCCCACCCTGAGTGAGAGGAGTCATGAAGAGTGTTTCCAGGACATCACTCTGTTGTGGGATATAGGCTTTTCACCTATATCACTCCCTTATTTGGGAAGAAAACAGGAGCTGGCCCAAGTGGCCACCCCAGCTCCCTACACATGAAGGACTCCTGCCCCTTTAACAGTGAGAGGATACACACCTGCATTTACACTCACACACATGCACGCATACACTCATGCACACGTACATGCTTGCACACCCACACGCAATCTTGCCCTCACACTCTGCTTGGCACCTTTTCTGTCCCCACTGGGGCAGTTGCAGGCCCTTCCCAACCATCCAGGCCCTGCCTCCAGTCAGTCACTAGCTGAGTGACTTGGGCTCCTGGCCTCACCTCTCTGCACCTCAATTTCCTTATCTGGGAAGATGGGATTGGATGGGGGAACTGGATTCCTGAGACTAAGTGGGCAAGGCGGTGTGGCCACAGCCCTGGGCAGAGATGACACACGGTGGCCAAGGGAGGGGGCTGCCCGATGGACAAGGGCAGTGGGTATGGGCAGGGAAGCATTGCTGCCTAGGCCGCCACCATGAAGCTCACCCTACCTCACCTTCTGGTACTAGCATGTTGACCAGAATGGAGAGGCCTGCCATGGACTGGAAGCTTGCCTGGGTCATGCGGCGGCCAAGGAACCTGATCAAGAAGGTGGTGGTGGCCCGGGCCAGGAGGTCCACAGCTCCGAAAAGGGCCAGGATGAGGAAAATGTCATGACCCAGGCTCTGCAGATCCAAGACCAGGCCAAAATAGGCAGATGTTATGGAGAAGCTGCAAGGCAAAACCAGAAGTTAGGTCCCTGCCTTGCCAAGGAGAGGGTGCCCCTGTATCACTTCACACCAGAGGATGTCCTGGGAGGTCTGCCCATCTTGAGCTTGTCTCAGCCAGAGCCCCCAGATGCCTGTTGCATGCAGAACACAGCCCCAGGGTTGGGCTCATCCCAACAAAGACAGGGAGGATGATACCTTCACCGGTTCCACCCCTGGGTCAGGGGTGGTGACAGGCTGGGACATCACCTCCTGACCACTAACTGTGGAACATTTGGCCCTCTCTGTTAGGTGTGTAAACCCTTCCTCAGCTCTCCTCACACAGCAAAAGGCTTACCTGCCTCACTCCAAGAGTGCCGCTGGAAAGAACCTAGCCTGCCAAAGCTTTCCAGCAACGTGTGGAATCTTCCTCCCCTCATACCCAGTATAAAAACAATCCCCAAACCACTCTCAGTGTGGCCGCCATCTTTGCCCAGATGGGTCTCTGTCCCTTTTCATTAAACTTGGCCTGAACCCATCTAGGTCTCATCTCTAGACCCCTTTCACCCTCCATGGAATCCCTTTCACTCTCCAAACCTGCCCTCGAGGATCTCTGTGGGTTCAGCTGAGCACCCCTAAGTTCCAGCTAAGCCTTCTCAGGCTTTGTTTCTGAGAACAGGTCACATTCTTCCCCTCTCTTGATGCCAGTAGGTGATCTTGAGAGATGGGGCATCTGGGGGACACTGGGCTGCTCTGCCCAGATCCCATTCAGGGTCTATGAGGTCTGACAATTAAGTGCACAAACTTGTCACATGCTCTTACATCGGCAGCACTGTACAAACAAGTTGGTAAGGTTTCATAACCTTGGCATATCAGTGTCTCACAGCTGTGTTTATGTCAACATGTGGTGGTGTCTTGCTGAGTGGCGTTCATTATTGTTGTTGCCTGTTTTTGTGTGCCATCATGAGAATGCTGGAGCTTGAATCAGAGCAACAAACAAACATTTGTAAATTTCTTGTTGAACTTGGCAACAGTGGGAGTAAAATCAAGGACATGGTAGTTTAAGTTTATTGAGATAATACCATGAAGAAAGTGGCAGTGTACTGATGGATTAGACGTTTTCCTGAGGGGAGAAAAAGCGCCACTGATGAAGAGAGTTCAGGTTGGCCAGTAATGAGCAGAACTGACGAAACATTGCAAAAATTTATTGAATTGGTGTCAAAATCGTTTGGCTGTGAGAAGCAAAGTGGACCAAGAAAATAGTTTGTTTTTTTAGACAGCGTCTCACTGTGTCATCCTCAGTAGAGGGCTGTGGCATCACAGCTCACAGCAACCTCAAACTCTTGAACTTAAGTGATTCTCTTGCCCCAGCCTCCCAAGAAACTGGGACTACAGGCACCTACCACAACACTCAGCTATTTTTGGTTGTAGTTGTCATTGTTGTTTGGCAGGCTGGATTCAAACCCGCCAGCTCCAGTGTATGTGGCTGAAGCCTTAGTCACTGAACTATAGGCGCCAAGCTTTTACTGAAAATCTTAGCCAACAACTCATGTCAACTCATGACAATACACCAGCTCACACGGCACTGTCTAGGAAGGAATTTTTAGCCAGTAAACAACTGTATTGGAACACCCTCCCTACTCACCTGATCTGGGCCCCAGTGACTTTTTTCTTTACCCCCCCAAAAGGAAATCCTGAAAGAAAAGCATTTTGATAACATTCAGGACATTAAGGGTCATTCCAGTATAAGAGTTCCAAAACTGTTTTGAAGGGTGGACAAGGTGCAGGCATTGGTGTATAGCTTCCCAAGAGGAGTACTTCCAAGGTGACCATAGTGATGTCCAGCAATGACGTATGTAGCACCTTGTCTAAGATTAACTTAATTGTCAGACCTCTTATTCCCTAGCCCATGGTGGGGGGGAGGTGCTGCCCCTGCTGGTCCACACAGGCCAGGAGAAGAACCCAGGATGGCCTCTCCAGTCGCTGCTGTCTCCTCTCTTCCCTTCCCCATCTCACGGGAGATTCCCCCACCCTACAAGCTTCTGAGGAACCGAACCCACAGGATCTAAATTTCCACAGTTTGGAGGTGGAATTTGGATCTATGAGTGGCTCAATGTGAAATTATTCTCAGTAACTTTTTGGGGGGATGAGGGAACAGAGTCTCACTATGTTGCCCAGGCTAGAGTGCCGTGGTGTCAGCCTAACTTACAGCGACCTCCAACTCCTGAGCTCAAGGGATCCTCCTGCCTTGGTCTCCCAGAGTGCTAGGATTACATGTGTGAGCCACCACCCATGGCCCATTCTCGGTCGCCTTTAAAATCTGCCCCCATTCTGCTTACATTTCAGTGTCACTCCCTCAATGCTTCACCCAGTAAACATCTGGCAACACGAGCCCAACAATCGCAGAGTAAAACTGCAATTTGTGCAGAAAGCAGTGTTTCATAAAGTTTATGCGAGTGGCTGGGAGTGGGGCTTGGCTGCTGCTCAAAGCCTTAGACAGATAACAACTGGGTTAACCGTCAGGACTAGAAAACCCGACAAAGTTAGCGACTTCAAAGCCCCTGATTTGAATAACAAAGGCTGCGGAGCAGGCCCCTGGGAGAGCCAAGGAAGCCTGGAAGGTTCTCAGAAAAAACGGCCCTGGATGTTTGGAGCTCCCCAGCCTTCTGATTTCTCAAAAAAAGAAAATTTAAGCCAAAAATAAAAAAGGGCATTTGATCCGTCTTTGTTGTAAGACATGGCAAATATTTGCCATTGCAACCCATATGTAGCTAAATATAGCATAAAATAAACATGTTCTTAATCTTTGGCTTTATTTCAATATAAAAGTCCCAAACGAACGTGACCCTTACTTTTTAATATGCTCTTTTGAATGTCACCTCAACTGGTTTGTTTTAAGGCCCTTTTCCTGGTCCCAGGTACGCTTGGGTGCTGAGGTGGGGCCTTCTGGGGCAGGCCAGGGCCTGGCTCAGCATGTGGCCTGGTGGTGATGGAGCCAGGGAGCAGGGCACAGAGTTCAAGATGATGGAGCAGGCATCAGCCTGGGTTCTGATCCTGGCTCCATCACCTTGGGTGAGGCACCCACCCCTCTGGGCTCCACCTTCCCCATCTGTGAAGTGGGCTGCTAGGAAGGGTCAGGGAACTCCCAGGGCGTGGTCATTTTTTGGGAGTATGGCTGTTAGGAGTCTCCATGCTGGCCACAGTGGTCCTCTTTGGCCATGGCTGATCCCCAGGCTCTGGGGACCTGGGTTCTGTCCTGGGCTTCAGCTTCATCTCAGTAACTTGCCTGGGAGGCCTAGCCTCTCCCTCTAGCTCCCTGCAGATGCCAGCTTGTACGTACTCCCTGTCCCATCCAGAAATGCACCCCCAGGCGGTCTGCAGGGGCTGTTTTCCCCAGCCACCGGCCCCTGCCTGTCCCCAGCCCTGTGTCTGGGTGGGGTGACCAGCTGGGCATACCTCACCAGCAGCATGACACAGCATCTACGGCGCAGTTTGGGCCCCCGGAACAGTTCCAGCACCAACCATGGGTCCTTCTCAGACTCCACCCCCTCCTCCATGCTGGATCGCACCACCTCCAGGAAGAATGAGACACAATAAATATTTGGGCAATGCCTTTCTGTCCCCTATGTGAGGGGATGGTGCCCAGGGGGGCGAACTGATGGCAGAGGCTGGCCGAGGCTTTGGCCTCTGGAGTCGGGAGCCCTTGGTGTCAAGGGAGTTTCTCTCTGGCCCCCTCCTCTTCCACAGGCCTGACCCACCTCCCCTGCATGGAGAAGGGAGTCCTGTGTCTCAGCTCTGGCCCTCTGAGCTGCAGCTGCAGGGGACTGTGGCTGGCCACTCAAAGCTGCACCCTCCCTCCACAGGTCTCTAGGCAGGAGACAGGACATGCCCACTCCGGCCACACCGCTCCTCACACCCCAAGTGCCCAACCAACCCCCTGACGTACCCGTAGGCCCTGTCTGCACAGTGCTCAGCTCAGTCTTATCAGCCCTCTCTAGCTCACCTCCTTCTGGAAGCCTTCCCTGATCTCCCACCCCCAGGAGCTGTGTCTGCTGATCTCAGGCAGCACATCCTCCAGCACCTGCCTCCCTGCACGGCTGCCTTCAAAGAAGCACATTCCTGTTGCCCAAACACAGAGAAGCCCTGTGAGGTAAGTGTGCAATACAGGCAGGTTGAGGGGCTGATAAGAGAAGTGTGGAGTAGGTGTTGTTGATAATGGTGGTTTTGTTATTGGTGGTGGTGGTGGTGAAGGTAGTGGTGACATAGGGATGCTGAAGGGATGTTAGTGGCAGTGCTGGTGGCAGTGGCAGTGAAAAGGGTTGTAATGCTATTGGTGATGGTGATTGTACCGTTATTACTGGTGGTGGTGAGGGTGCAGGTGTGCAGGATATGGTGGTGATGCTGATGGTGTTGGTGGTAGAGATGCTGGATGATGTTAGTGGTGGTGCTGATGGAGGTGGTGGAGGGGGACAGGTAGAGGCTATACTGGGGATAATACAGGTAATACATTAGAGCATGTCCTTTCCTGGGTCAAGTCGCACACTCTGGGTCACAAACAGCAGCATCTCACCTCGATGGTCAGTGTCTTTTGGGCATCCTTGTGGCCGTTTATCCTGGCCACCTTTTTGAGTTCCTGAAGTGCTTGGTCTGGTTGGCCTGTAGTAAGCAACCATCGGGCAGATTCTGGCAGCCACCTGTTAAGGAAGCAGGTGCATAGCCGGGAGCTCACGCGCCCCAGGCTCTCCCCAGGCCAGGCAGGGAGGGGTGGCCCGCAGGGGCCTCCAGCCTAGATGCAAGCGAAGAGAGCTAAATCCCAACACCTGGCTGCCTGCACCCCCGTGCTACCCTCATTGGGATTCCCTGGCCACTAGAAGCCTGCCTGCCTATGCACTGATGACCTAGACGTGGGGTGTCCCTAGATTCTGGGGTCATTTCTGCGAGAGAAAGGTCACATGCACTTTTTTTTTTTTCTGAGACATAGTCTCACTATGTGGCCCTCTGTAGAGTGCTATACCTTCACAGCTCACAGCAGCCTCAAACTCTTGGGCTTAAGTGATTCTTTTGCCTCAGGCTCCCAAGTAGCTGGGACTACAGGCACCCGCCACAATGCCCAGCTATTTTTTGGTTGTAGTTGCCATTGTTGTTTGGCAGGCTGGGCTGGATTTGAACCCACCACCTTCCGGTATATGTGGCTGGCACCCTAGCTGCTGAGCTATGGGTGCCAAGCTTGTTTTTTTTTTTTTCTTTTTCTCCTTTAAGCACATTTAAAACATCACAGAGATGGATGATTTTATAAAACTAGTCTGCTTCTTCCCAACCACAGGAGAAGATGGGTCAGGAGAAGCATCTTTCTGCTAAAAGACACAGAGTTTGCTCATCAGAGCTTAGCCCTGTTTGCAGGGAAGTGGAGAAGGGCTTCTGGAGGCTGCTTAACATTGTGGTTAAAAGGGGCAACTTGCTTGGATTCAAGTCTGCCTATGCCACTCACCAGCTGTGTGACCTGGGGCAAGTGATTTAACCTTTCTGTGCCTCAGTCTCTTATCTGAAGATGGTGGTAATAACATCTTCCTTATAAATGTGTTAATACGTGTGTGGTATCATGAGCTTCACCTGGTACACACACAATCAGCATGGCCAGGCTGATTGGCTTAATAAGTGTAATTATGGGATGGCCTTCCTCCTTGCTTATTGATCCTGTTTATACAATATAAATTCCAGGTGGCCAGTGGCTTTTTGTCTGTTTTGTTCACTTGCGGGTTTCCAGTGCCCCAAACCATTTGTCTCCCTTCCTTCAGTCCTGACCCAGGGAGGTATTTCTAGACCCCAGGGATATTTGCAGCAGCAAAAATAACGGTGGAAATAATATATTTTCACGCCCAACAATGATCCTCCCTGACGTGGGGGAGAGTAGGCTGGGGGCAGGGACTTGTGCCACTGCCCGGAGTGGCAGTGCCCGAGGAACTGGGAGAGCAGTTGGCTTAACTCTGGCCCAAGTCTAGACTGATGCTCCTGGATCTTCCAGTTTTTCAAAAGAAGGCAGAAATACAGTTTTTTTTGTTTTAAAATATCTTCTGATTATTTTTGTGAGCCAATATCTCCAGATTACTTTTGGCATCGGAGACAAAGCCCTGCTGGCTGGTCAGCACCTGCCAGGGCTGAGTAGCAGCACAGGCCTCTGGCTGAAACACCCCAAACTCTGAATCTAGAATGTCTCTCCCTACTGATAGCCCTACTCATGCTATTGCTCTTCTGTGGCGGCCCATGACTCGTGGCCTGTGGCCTTCCAGGGCAGTGGGAATGAGGGGACACTCTCCCACCCTAGATCTCCTGAGGTAGGATGTCGCCGGTACTGACCAGGAGATCAGGAAGATGGCCAGGTAGGGCACTGATGCAGCCAGCTGGAGCACTTGCCAGTCCCGCAGGGTGAAGGCCAGGCCAGCCAGCACCATCTGGCCTATACTGTAGGTGCATGCCAGCACAGTCAGGGTGACAGCCCTCCTGTGGGTTGTGGTCCACTCCACCACTGAAGCCAATGCAGAAATGTGCCAGTTAGGCCCCATGTGGGGCTTAGTCCCCATCCTCTCCTGCCCCCCAGGGCAGGAGCAGGCTAGCCAGGGACTCACTCAGCGTTATCACAGACAGTATGATGCCAGCCACTCCAAAAGCAGTCACAAACCGGAGGCCACAGTAGATGAGGAAAGTTGGGGCAAAGGTGGTGCTGGTGCCAGCCATGCCCACCTGCAAGCAGCTGCAGCTCAGAATCAGCTTCCGCCCAAACCTGTCGCAGGAGACAAGCATATGGCCCGTGGGGACTGGCACTTGCCTTCTGGGGGCTCAACAAGGCAGGGGGCCTTCTGCAGGCAGCTCATTCTTCTCTGAGCTTCTTGGAGTACATCCCCTGTGCTCTAGTATGAAAGCGGCACCTCTCTTTCAGGAGGCGGAGCAGCCTTATAGTCAAGAACACAGGCTTCCCCATCAGACACAGGGGTTTGAGTCTAGCTCTGCCCTTCCTGGGTGACCTTGGACATGGAACTCAATGTGTTTTAGCCTCAGTTTCTCCCTCTGTAACATGGAGTACTCATCATTGTTCATAGGGTTGTTGTGAAAATGAAGATATGAGCAAGGAGCTTGGGGGTGGGGGTGGGCAGGCCAAGAGTACATGACTTGAGCAAAGGAGCCCACTCCTCACCTTGAGCTGTGACAATGGTGTCTAGAGACAAGCAGAGCCCACGACCTGCTCCCTGTGCCCTGCAGCCTCCAGGCCGGTTTTGCCAGAGACGTGGACAGCGTTTAGGGAACTCAGGCACACAGTGGACAGAGCAGAGGTGTGTGAGCAGCAGCCAAGTGGCGAGGGGCTGGCTGCATGTGCAGGGCTGCCCCCTGCACAAGTGGAGGGAGCACATCAGGTAGTGTCACCTGAGCAAGGGCAGGAGAGGGACCCCCATCCAGGGTGTGTGATGCCATCAGCCAAGAGTGAGGATAGTGGCAGCTGGCATCTTTAGAGGGATAAGAATGTCCTAACTGGCCACCCAGACCTCAGCCCTGGCTTTCATCTACCTTTCCAGGCCTGGGTGACCTGTGAGATGTCATTTGTCCCCTGACTGCACATGCCCGACACCCTTTCACCTCCTCCCCTCCTCTTTGTGTAGTTCAGACTGGGCCACCCATCAGCTCTCTGCCCAGATGTCACTTCCTCCAGTCAGCCCCCCATTCCCCCAGGTGGCTCTGGCTCCATCCCCGCCCCTCAGCCCCGTTGTGTCTTGGGTCTGTCTCTCTAGGAGACTGTCAGTTCCCTGAGGGCAGGGGCTGCACAGCGCCTGCACACAGTGGTGCTCACTAAGCATGGTGCAATGGCTGAAGGTTGATTTCTCTCAGCACAGACTAACTTGGTATGAGGTTCACAGCCAAGTTCTTAGGAGTCTCTGGGAGTCTTCATCCCCTGGGGCCTGATGATCGGTACCCAGAACCTGGAGCCCTGTCTTAGGGACTAATGTCCACCTGACGCTTTGTTACCTTCTGTTCCACAATCTGTGATTCGTGTTGAGGGAGCCAGGAGGGGAGAAGACACTTACCGGTGGGAGAGGAGACCCCAGACGAAGTTTCCCACCAGGATCCCAGACATGAAAATGGTCTGGGCCAGGGCCTTCAGCATCTGGGAGCCACACACCAGGTCCCACTGCAGGAGAAGGAGGCAGAATGGCCTGGCTCAGCGGACACTGGGCCTGGGTGTGGCTGAGGGAGCAGCCTGAGTCCTTGCCCCCCACCCCCATCCACAAGGGGATCCCTAGGATCCTGGTGCCAAGCCACAGAGGAAGGACTCTGTCAGCAGCAAGACAGAACGTGACACGGCCCTGGGCCTGGCAGTGTGATTGGCCATTCTGCATGAGGTCTGGTTGCCCAGGCATGCAGATGGCAGGCTCTCATGAGCAGGACAGCCTTGGAGGAGCAGAATTGGTAGGAAAATTAACAATTTCTTTGTAAAAAGAAGTTTGGCAGGCAGTGTCTGGCAGTGGCTAAACCACAGGATTGAATTCTACCTCTGTGGGGTACACTTGCCTGAGTTACTGCCCCTGGCTGGGCTGTCTTCTGTAGAGACTGGCCTGTGACGCCCTGCTCATTGGGGCCTGAGGATGACTACAGAGGGCTTGGCATGGTTCCCCATGGCTTTTTCAGTGGCTGCATCCCAGACCTGGGCATCTGTCATCTGAACTCTCCTACACCCTCCTTCCCAGCCATTCATGGAGGCCTGATAGTACCGCCTGCCTCTCTCCATCCCACGCTCGCCTGGGCGACCGCAGGAGTCTTCAAGTGAGTCCACCCTGCAAAGTGACCTCTTGAAGGTACAAATCAGACCTCATCTCTTTCCAGCTCCAACCCCTCCATGACTTAAAATAAAATTCCACCTCATCACACCTAACCCTGACCCCGACCCTAATGCATTATAGCCATTGACATCAGTTTGGCCCCACCCACCGTTCTAGCCCCACCCCACCTGTGCCCAGGTGTACAGGGCCTTCTCTGCTCCTTCCAGCCCCGCACACTCTCCTGCTCATGACTTTTGTCCTGGCTGGGTTCTCCTGACCTTCGCGTGACTGACTCCTCCTCTCATCATCCATGTCGCCCCTTCACAGAAGCCTTCCCGACCACCCTGCCTGTGCCTCCCCACTCTCAGGACTGGCTTTTTTCCTTCATGTTCACTTATGACACCAGGGCGCACGCCCTGACTGCTGGGATGGAACTGGATTCCAGTACACATCAGCTGCCTGTTCCGGGGCAAGTTACTTGACATCTCTGTGCTTCCTTTTACTCACTGATTAAATGGGAACAATACTAGGACCCCCCCCCCCACACACACACACACACACACGCACAAGATTGTGGTGAGGCTGCAACTACAGGAAAGCATTTGGAAAAGTGCCTGCCATTCAGAAGGCGCAGTGTGAGGACACTGCCGTGTCACTGACTCAAATGCTGAGTGAGTGAAGTCTGCTCCTCGAAGACTCCTCGAAATCCTGGATCCTGGCCTGGATGCACATCTGGACCATCATCGCCAGTTAGTACATATGTGTTGTGTGACAAAAGTTCTTTGCTTGGCCAAGCCTTGGTTAAGCTCGGACCATTCCCCAAGCCCATCTGTGCACCTACTAGTAAAATCCAGTTTTAGCAAAGAAGCCCCTGCCCATCCTCAATATCTGGTCACCTAACAGACCTAATTAGGTTCCTCACCCTCCATGCCCCCTCCCAGGTGCCATCTGATCATCCCAGCCTGTCTCAGCAAGAATCCTGTCAGGTTGGTTTAACCAGAACCCCCCTCACCCCAGATGTCCCCCTGTGACTGAGTAGCCTGGAGTCACAGCTGAAAAGTGTCCCATCAGGGCCAGGACTGAGTGAGTGAGGCCAGAGAGGCATCCAGGTGCCAATGTCCAGAGGTGCTCACCTGGATGCCCACTTGGGTGCCCCCAGCACTTCCTGTAGACTGATTCCTGTCACTGGGTCCCCTTGCAGAACCATATGGCCATCAAGGGGCTGAAAGCTGGCCTAGAGTGAGGGGACTCTGGGGAGGTATGTCCCTTCCAGGACAGGACCATTTTGTGTCCAGCCAACTGTGATCTGTGACTCTGAGCTCTAAGATGCCAGAACTGGAGTGGCTGGGGGAGGGGGAGGCCCTCACCTTAGTCACGATGGTGGAGGTGAAGGTGCTGTGGTCATAGACCCAGCCGTCCAGGCATGGCTCAGTGGCTGCCTCACTCCAGTTGGTGGCTGTGGCGTTGGGGTCCAGGAGCTGCCACTGTGGTTGGCGGAAGCGGCGACACTGGTGGGGCTTGTCGTTGGGGCCAGGTGGGATGGAGATGGCCAGGAGGGCCTCAGGGGCAATATTTGCAGGAACCTCAGAGCTATTGTCCAGCGTCTGTGCCCAGCATCGGTGGCTTGGGACAGCAGCCGAGAAGTTCTCCAGAAGCATGTGGGAGGGCAGTAAGACAGAAGGGAGGAGGAGGGTGAAGACCTGTAGGGCCTGGAAGAGACCCACACCCCCAGCTTGCTCTAAGAGCTTCACGAATGCCATGGACAGAGCTGCCCTGGAGTCCGTGAACAGGCTGGCACCTGCCTGTGCTTGGAGTCCACTGCAAAGGCCAGAGGCCGCACTGCCAAGACCTTCTCCCTCCCTCTCCCAGGCTGGGTGGGCGTGGACTGGGCATCCCAAGATGCCCTGAGATCCTCCAAGGGAACGCCTCCTTGTTCTGTGTCTAGAATGACCACTCTTCAGGGCAGGGGGAGGGAGTAATCAGGGACAAAGGTCATTGTGCCCAGGCTGCCCACCAAGTCCAGACCAGGGAAGCCTGAGCCACCTTCTGGGTTCTCCAGCATCCAAAGCTAAACATTAAGCAGTTAGTTTTTTTAAAAAAGACATAACGCTGTGATGTTACCAATTTCAGTTGTGGGAGAAAGAGTTGTTGCCTCATTGTGTTAGTTAAAGCTTAATCTGCATGGGCTTCTGGGGGAGGAAGGCGGGCTCAAGTCTCAGGGCCTGAGGGCTCAGCAGCTCCCTGCTGGCTCACTGACCTCATTCTTAAATCTTAAATCTTTAGAACCTTCTATAGGGGATCTTTTAAATCAGAAAACTATTGGCCTGTTTATCTGTTTCCCCCATCCATTTGTCCTCCCCAGGACCATTTGTCACCATTAATCAGAATCCCCTCCCAAAAGACAGGTGTAAAAATATCTGAACTTGGCCCGGCACCCATGGCACAGTGCGTATGGCACCAGCCATATACACCGAGGCTGACAGGTTCGAACCTGGCCCAGGCCAGCTAAACAACAATGACAACTGCAACAAAAAATAGCCAGGTGTTGTGGCAGGTACCTGTGGTCCCAGCTACTTGGGAGGCTGAGGCAAGAGAATCGCTTAAGCCCAGGAATTTGAGGTTGCTGTGAACTGTGATGTTACAGCACTCTACTGAGGGTGACATAGTGAGACTCTGTCTCAAAAAAAAAGCAATCTGAACTTCATTGGGATATTGGGTAATTACTCTTGTGATTCTCCCCATGCACATGGTATTTGGAAATAAACATTTTCTCTTATTAACAATAAATAAATAAAATAAAAAAGAAAACTGTTGGCCTAACCTAAGTCCGTCCTGACAATCAGTTCAAGCCAGATGTGAGGCTTGGGATGGGCCTTTCCCAGGCTGAAGGGGGGGGGGGGGGCAGGGTTCCAGGGTGGGCAGCGCTGGCAGGATCATCGGCCTGTGCTCTTTTCCTTCCTGAAGCACACCTCCCACCAGGCAGCGCCAGGGAGACCAGCTTGCAGACGTGCTATTTCAGGAAGCTTCTATTCCAAGGTTTTAGGTTGCCTTTAATAGACGGTGAGCTCCCTCAGTGTGGAAACCATGGCTACCATTTCCTGGTATCTCTTAGAAGTCCCTATGGCCCTGGAGCTGAGCAGGTGGGAAGGTTGGGGAATTGAACAAAATCACACCTCTGTGACCTGGGTGTGAGGCCAGTGGGGAGTGGCAAAGCCATCCCTGCCCTAGGGCCCACTTGGGCAGTGCCTCTTACTGAAAGCTGTCTCGGCCTAGAGGGCTTGCTGTGTGCCTCTCATTCACTCCTTCTAGCAGTCCGGGAGAGAAATGGTGCTAATTCTCTTAAATGAGGGAACCGAGGCTCAGAGAGGGCAGGCAGCTTGAGCAGAGCCTGGATTTGAGCTAGACACCCAAAGCCCGAGCTCTCTTTGACGCCTCTGGGCAGCTGCTGTGCGGTCTAACCTGTCATGGACCAAATCCCAGCACAAAGCTGAAATTCAAGATGTGGGTCAGAATTAGGGCCAGCTCGAAGTCACTGCCCAGAGTGTGAGAGGGAAGCTGCTGAGTCAGTTTAGGGCTCAGAAGTGCTGGAAGTGTGGGTGAGATGTGGGTGGGTGTCTGGACCCTGAACTTCCGAGAATCTCCCTAGGGGCCCAGCCAAGATGGCAGCCAGCCAGAAAGCAGGGGAGGCAAGATTCTAGGCCCGGATCTCAAAGCCCAGGCTCCTTCCTGACTCTGCCTCTCCAAGCGGAAACTCATTATGAATTTTAAAATAGCAAATAGTGATTGGGGGTGGGGAAAGAACCAGCCCAAACTGAAGCACAGGAAGCTGCAAGAGTTGGGCTGCCTTGGCCAAGCAGCCCAGAGGCTGAACCGTACCTGCAGACTCCTACTAGGTCCTGGTGTTGTGCAAACACCCTCCTCTAATGGTGGCAGACCTGCAACTCAGAAGCAGTGGCCTCCTCCATCTGGCCTCTGGTCCCTGGTCTGTGAATTAAAATGTTGCTATGTTGGTGTTTGCAAACATCAGCATGTATCAGAAGCCATTGGAGGGGGGCCTAGGCTGGGCCCAGGAATGTACATTTTCAAATAAGCCCCCAGGAGATTCTGCTGCACTGGGATCCAGGACTTGCTTTGAAAGGCTGCTGAACTACAAGGTGTTCAGGAAGAAATTCATTTCTCTTTATCCTTCCTCTTTCCATATGTTTTAAACTGCTTTTTTTTTCTTCTTCCCTGCCTTTTGCCTGTTATGGACACCCCAGGCTTTGCTTACAGCAGAAGGTCAAACCTCCTGGATTTGCCAGAAGGCTCCCGGAATCTCCAACTGACTTTCCCTTTGCAGGCCAAGGAATTTTTAATTGGTATTTTCTGTTTTTCTGGGGCTGCTGGGGGCAGGGCTCGGTGCAGCTGCTCCGCCACCTGGTGGTCACACCTGGGATGGCAGCATTTCCAGAACCAGTCTTGTCCTTGCCTAGGTGTCCATTCTCTGAGGTACCCAGGTAGAGGTGGGGAGAGGATGGCTTGGGGAGGAACAAAGGCAGCCCCAGATTATAGTCACCAATGCCTCTGGTGTGTTTCACTAAATTTATTTGTGTAAAGTGAATCTGGTATTACTCATAGAACCTGAATTGCCTTCGGAGCTGATTTTCCTAGCCAAGGGCTCCCATTGATTAGACCAAAGGCCAGGATGGCTACCAAATAACCTTAAACAGTCCACTTCCCTTCTCTGAACTTTAGCGTCCTCATCTCTAAGATGGTGCCTTCCATTTAAGGTAGTAAGATTAAATCAGATAATGAATGAGCCTGACAATAAATATTAGCCACCACCACTACATCACTGTCACCACCATTACCATGGCCACCATCATCACCATCATCATCATTATCACCACCATCATCCCCATCACCACTCCTACCATCACCATCATCATCACTATTACCATTACATCACCATCATCACCACCACCATCACCATAACCATCACCTTGTTTGGCCTTTCTCTACAATTCTGGAAGAAGCTGGAGTTGGCAAAGGTAAGGATCTTTCCTAGGTTCACATTGTGGTGGGGACTGGGCCCTCCAGGGACTCAGATCCTAACTCCAGTTTCATTGCTTCTTCACTGTATCTGTGTGAAGATGCCCAATGACCCATCAGAAAGTCAAAGAGACAGTCACTGTTAGGTAATTGCCCCAGAGAAAGCTCCTCCCCCAGAAAGCCCCTTCCTGACTGACTGACCAAGACTAGCTATCTCACTCTTAAAGTTACAGCTACCCGCTGAAAATTTTAAACTTATGACCTGCCCCTAATGGTTCTTCCTGCCAGAGCAGTAACTCCTTATTGGCTGTTCTACCATCCTGTCACCATTCTAAGGCTTCCCCTAACCAAACTTATATAAAGGGGTACCCTCTCTCTCCTCTCTCTCTTGGTCTCTTGGTCCCTCTCTCCCTCTCTCTCTTTTCCTCTCCTCTCTCTTTTCCACAAACCTTGGTGGTCTGTGAGATCTCTGCCGGCCGAGTGCCACCCTTTCAGTCACTATATTAAATTATCTTCCTGTTCTAGAGAGCAAGTCTCACTCCACTGGGCAGGAGGTACTGATGAACCACAAGAAAGACAAACCCAGATCACCTCTTCAGTTCTTTACTTCCTTGGGGAGGGGCACAACATCGGGGATTTCCCCCACTGACAACACCACAAGCTTAAATCACTTCTTTCTTCCCTTTGGAATTCCTCTTCAAGTCACTATCTGGCAGCAGCTTAGAGTTCCTAGGTCTCGAGTGTTCTAAAACCTCATCTTTGCAAACCTTCCTAGATTCACCCACACTCCATTTTGCAGGGAGAGAGGATGAAGGGAGCCTCCTTACATCAATTCTCTTGTGTCCTTTTACAGCATGGATGCTGTGAAAACACAGACTCGTATGGAGAATGAAAGGCCCCAACAATCTCACTGCCCTGGGGGAACCATGTGAACATATTTCTATGTATTTAGAAATAATGTCAACAGAAATCATTGTAATTAGCTGGTTTTACTTTAGAAGTCCTACATGCACATGGTGAACAAGATGATCTAAGGGAGTGTAAAGTGACAAGTAAAAGTTCTTTTTCCCCTTCTCACCACCACATACTCAGACGTTACCACCACCAACAATGTGCATTCTGCCATCTTAATTCATCTTCAAATACATGTATAAAGTTTTAAATTGTTGGGTGGCACCCGTGGCTCAAAGAGTAGGGCACTGGCCCCATGTACCAGGGGTGGTAGGTTTAAGCCTGGCCTCAGCCAAAAAAAAAATGTTTTAAGTAGTTGAACAGGTAGTAAATTTGCATCATTCAAAAATAGAAAATGTTCAGAAATGTGTGCAGTGAGAAGGGCTTCCTTCTGCCTCCTTCAACGTGGTTCCGGCTTGCCACCTCCACCCTCAGGCAGCCATTTTTAGTTTCTTGTGTGTCTTTTCTGATTTTCCTTCTGAAAATGTAAGCAAGGACAAATGTACCTTCTTCTTTTACTCCCATTAACACAAAAGGTAGTTTTTCCCTTTGCATTTAGTTCCGACAACAGTAAACCTCAGCTACCTTTTCTCCCTCATCTGAGAGCGTCTTCCTAGGTGTGTCGTAGTCCACTGTACAGATTTGCCATACTTTACTTAACCGGTCTCCTGTTCACAGCCACTTGGACTGTGTCTAACATTCTGATATTACAAAAAATGATCAAATGAATAGCTTTGCACATATAGTAGTTTGAATGTGTGTTAGTATGTTTATAGGATAAAATTCCAGAAGTGGGATCATGGAATCAAAAAGTAAGTGAGCTTTGAGGGGCAGCCTGTTGTCCTCTCCTATGACACACCTGTGTATATTGTCCCCAGTTTCCTAACTCAGAGAGTTATCACACTGGTGGTTTCCTTTTTTCCCTCAATATCATTGGTAAAAAAAAAAAGGCACCTGAGATAGCTTTATTTTGCATTTCTTATGAGTGAGACTCAGCATCTTTTAATATACTTAAGATGTATTTGTATTTCTTTTTCTGTGAACTATTTCTTCAGATTCTTTGCTTATTCAATTGCAGTTTGTTGTTTTCTTACTAGTTTCTATGACAACAAACTCTTTGTAGACTAGGAAGGTTGGCTTGGCTCTTTGCCTGTAAAGTAAGTCACAAATTTTTTTTTTTCAGTTTGTCTTTTAACAACTCATGTTGTTGTTGACACTTTTTTTGCATGCAAAATATTTTCGTAATTGAATTTATCAATTTTTCTCTTTTCGATGTTTGGATCTTGAGTCATAATTAGAAAAGCCTTTTCCATGCCAGGATAAAGGAGTCATTTCATGGTTTTTTTTTTTTCAATCAAGAATGAAATGGGGGAGGGGGGTAGAGGGAAGGGGATGGATGGGATTACACCTGTGGTGCATCTTACAAGG
>CAUYPK010047788.1:0-26403 GCA_963574355.1 Loris lydekkerianus
AGAGGCATAAGAGAATGAGTAAGAGGGAAACAAGAAAACCTGGATTTCTCTGACGATTAAAGATGATGAGCATTTTTTCATATGTGGAATGTAAATGTCTTAACACAATGACTGTGAAATTGCCAGGAAGGCTATGTTAACTAGTGTGATTTAAAAGTGTCAAACAGTCTATGAAACTAGTGTATGATGCCCCATGGTCATATCAATGTACACAGCTATGATTTAATAAAAAATAAAAATACTAAAAAAAATGAGCATAATGGAAAAAGTCTAGGAGGTATTAGATACATACATTGCCTCATTTCTTGTGATATTATCACAGGTGCTGCATATGTACAAACTTATCAAATTGTACATATTAAATATGTCAGTTCTTTGTATAAAACTTGTACCTCAATGAAGCTGTTAAAAGTTGTGGTGTCTTGCTAAAATGAAAAGGCTGTCAGGTGCTATTAAAAATAACCAAAGACTTTTGGTGGGTTAGCTAGCAGAGAGAAAGAAGTGAGGATCCATTGTAATGAAAAAAAGTATTTGCATATAAAGGCTTTAATGTGTTAATACAACTATGTAATGAAAACCATGCATATGATAATGGTCATTGATACTTAAATGAACAAACAAGGAAAGTGATCTGGAATGCAAAATGAATTAACTGGGAGATACAAAAGGAGTTCACATCAGGAGCCTTGTAACTTAGGTAGATGGAAATACAAGAAGTAATTTTACCTACCTTATATTCACTAATCACTGATTTCTATTTAGATTTTATTCAGTATTCCTTGGTTTCTTCATATTCCATTTCCTTTTTGTGCTATGTCTTTGAGAAAATCACTTTCACTTTATCACAGCCCTAATTGATGGCCTGCTTTTGAATCTGTTATAGGTGGAATACCTTAAAAAATAAACACAGGGAAAATATGGTTATATATCTTTTGAAATAAAATTAAATTGAAGTAGAGCAAAAGAAAAAAGAAGGTAAAATTGAGATAAATTATAAAGTATATTTCCTCTGAGAGTTTGACTTCATTAACACAGAGAATACTTTCTGGTTATTAATTTTTGTTTAATAATGTTAATATCCTTTTCATGTCATTAAATATTAGTTTGTTTTCCCTTCCAGAAAAAAAAGTAGAATATTATAATTAGAAAAGAATATTTAGTGTCCTGTAGCTCTAAATTTGTTTTGTTGTTGTTTTTTTTTTATTTTTTTTTAGAGACGGAGTCTCACTTTATTGCTCTTGGTAAAGTACTATGGCATCACCGCTCACAGCAACCTCCAGCTCTTGGGCTTAAGCGATTCTCTTGCCTCAGCCTTCCCAGTAGCTGGGGCTATAGGCACCAGCCACAATGCCCAGCTAGTGTCCTATAGCTCTATATGCACATCCCCTCTGATTTTAGTGAGCACGCTTAATACTCCAAGAAGATTTCCTTTTGAGTGCTTTTTCTTACAATTAGGCTGAATGTATAATTCAGAAACCTAGTGACAATCAGTTATGTTCTTAAGGCTTAGAGAGGCAATTTGATTCATACTTAATTAATTAAAACTTAAATAAAATCAGTTGCTCTAGTTGTTGTTTCCTAAGTATCAGGAACTTGACTCATTTTCAGATTGTATCTTGGGTACTTATGTAAGCCCTTGGTTTACTAGAATTGTTTCATTGTTTGGAATGGGAAATTTTAAGCATCATTTTTGTCAATTCTATTTTTACTGTATTTATTTGTGAGGAGTTGTTCTTATGATTTGAATGTATATTTACAAAATTTTACACTCATTATTTTTTCTTAATTGCCTATCCTGATTTCCTAAAGGATAGGCTGAAGACTGATTTTTACATCTTCTTGCCTAAAGCTAGTGCTTTATCTCAATAATTCACTCTCTTACTAAGCTTGAAATGACTTTGCAGAGCATTTTAACAATTGGGACACAATTCAACTCAGCTAATAAGGGCATCAAAGGGCATTTTTTAGATGCTGGGATAGACAAAGTAATACTCTGAAAAGTACATTACTGATCTGCTTTCATCTGAACTTTCCCACTTTTAAAAATATATTCATTTAAGACTCAAGACTTAAAAAATAGGAAAAAAGTCTTGTGTAAAGTTTAGAATATATAGACTCCTCCTCTCCATAGACCAACAAAATCAATTGTCCACACACAATGGGATCCTTGGTGTTACAAGAGTGATTTTAATCTAAAATTTCTTGTCTTTAAGGAGTTCCTCATCAATTCGAGTAGAATATTAATGATATAATTATGGGATATCCATAATAATACTCTTGCAAAACACCTGGCAAAACAGCCCTAATAGTGTTCCAAGGACAGAACATTTTGAGTAATTGTGTTTCACACTTTCTAGCACAGAGCCTGGTAGGAAGTTTACACTCAATATCTTTGAGTAAGTAAAATAGGAAGTAATAAATGAAGGAAGAAAGGAAAGAGGGAGGGAAAGTAGGAGATAAAAAGAAAAAGAGAAGAGAGATGCCCATTTTTAAAACCCACTCAATATTTCCCATGCAGTTAATAAAATGCCCTTCTTACCAGAATTTTCAAGGCATTTCATTGTCTATCCTAGCTGCCTCTCTAAACTCACCTCTCTCCAATTCACTATTATTTTAATTTTATGCCTGCCACACTGATTTTATGTCAGTGTTTCTAAGCCTCCAAATTATTTACTGTCTCTCAAAAACTTCACATACATTATATCCTTCCTGGAATCTTTTTTTTTCCCCTCACATGCCTCAACTTCTCTACACATTTGTCTCAATTACTGCACCTTCAAGCCTCATCATATTCTCAAAATGGCCTTCCCTGGCCATTTAAAAGTAAATTTGCTCCCCATCTCCAAAACACTTATTCATATAATACTCTTTTATTTTGGACAATGGTACTTATCATAATTGGTGACCTTTTGTGAATTGACTTAGTTAGAATCTGCCTTCTTTTTTGACGACACCTCTGTGGAACAAGCTCTGTCTTTTGAGTGTAGCCTGTACCTAACACACAGTCTCAGGTATGATAGACATTTCAATATTCACGGATGAATATTTAATCAATTAAAATCAATTGATTTTAATTAATTGTAATGTTTATTAATATTTAAAACATAGCAATGGTGGATATAGAAGATGTTATTAAGTTTGCATAAAGTTTGAGGCAATTTCCAATAACACTCTTATAATTTATAATGATAGACAGACACTTTCAGATAAAGCTAAATAAAAGGTCAGGTCAAAAGCTAAGGATAATTTGAGACCGAATTGGCAACTCAGTCTTAAGATTTAGATTCAGATTCAACTTGGAAGGCATGGAAAAAAGGGACAAAGTTGCATAAAACAAATAATAATAGCCAAGAAAATGACATGAGTAGGTTTTATGACCTGCTTTCAGGAGAGGTGGGTCAGAGAATTCTTTTATGTCCAAGCGTTAGCACAGAAAGGCAGGAGAAGGATACAGAATTACTTTCTTGCTTCTGTCCTTTTCTCAATTTTTAAAGTGCTACATTTTGGGGTAGCATGTCTTGAACTAAGATAGCTCATCTCTAAGTGAGTAAGACCTGGAAAAGAGCCAACGAATAAGCTTACTATTTAAGATGAAATCAAGAATAAAAGTCATTGAGAATTGAGAGAGATACATATAGTAGAAGTTATAGTAAAGAATTTCAAATCTGGAAAACTGATAGAAATAAAGAAAGGAAAATACTCAGGACTAGAAGATGAGTAGGTTGGGCTGTGACAGTTTAATCAGTCCAGGGCAGCATGATGTTAGAGAAACAAATCAAGCTACAATGAATTGGGAGTTAGGGGCAGCAGCATAAATATAACAGCTGAAACAAAGGCTAGTACTAATGATTACAATCTCAAGGCAAGGCCTGGTGCATGGGCTCACACCTATTATCCTATCACTCTGGAGGCTGAGGCACATGGATTGCCTGAGCTCACAAGTTCAAGACCAGCCTGAGCAAGAGAAAGACCCTATCTCTAAAAATAGCCAGGCATTGTGGCAGGCCCCTGTAGTCCCAGCTACTTGGGAAGTTGAGAGAAGAGAATCACTTGAGCCCAAGAATTTGAGATTGCTGTGAACTATGATGCCACAGCACTCTACTAAAGCTGACAAAGTGAGACACTGTCTCAAAAAAGAAAAAATCTCAATGCAATAGAAATAGGTACACTTTTATAATGAAACAACCTCCTATCATAACCAGTAACTTTATATATAAAAACTTATACATACACATTTATTATAGCAGGAGATAATCTCAAAGACATAATTTATATGCATTTTTGTTAAAGTAGTTAAATGAGTACATTTAACTGCGAAATGCAATTGGAGAGGAAACATAATTACAAATACATAAATGCTAATATAGCTCAAATTCTATGAAAATTAGAAAGATTTTTAATTAGGAAAAATTTAATTCATACTTTTTCAATTTCTATGATCCACAACCTATAAAATATTATTATCTTCAAGGCTAATGTATTGATGGCTTAATTTGTTAACTTTCTTCTAAGTTTTGTCTTATTGATCAATAGTTTTGAATCAATAACCAAAGGAATTTATGACTTTCCCATAAAAAAATAATTTTTGAACCATCAGTTTTCTAGTTGTTATTACAAAGCCCTTTGCCATTAATAGCATCTATTATTTTCATTTATTCAACAAGTTATTTATCGCTTTTTTTCCCTAGGAAATTTGATTTTATCCTAAAACATACTTTAAATGGCTGAGTTGGGTTATAAGTAACTTAGTATTTATAATATTTAACTTATATGTGCTTGTCAATGAAGCTTAAGAATTGTGCCATTCATCATTCTTAAGTTGTATAAAAAAAACAAAGAAACAAAATAATTTTTGGATTATTTATATTTAATGTTTCTAATATAAAATAAAAACTTTATACCGTTACCTTCATACCTTTACCTCATTGTTTAGACCTTTTTAAATATAGAAAACAATTTTCAAGTAGTCACAACTTGTAGTTTTCTAAACATATTTTATCAGATAATATAAAAAAGTTATAACTTAATGAACCAAAATTTAACATAGGAGAACTTTGTGCAAATCATTGTAAGATCAAATTGTTTTTATTTTCCTACACCTTCCCACAAATTTCTACTTAGAAACCTTGTTTTTAATAATTTAACAGCAGACTTATTTCTCATTAAATTTTCAGTGGCATCATAAAATATCTAAAAACTTGCTTATATTTACCTATGAAATATGTCCTGCATGATATGAAAATGTTTACTTACTTTGATCATTTTTTTTTAGTACTAAGAAAATTAATTCTCTAGTGGTAGACTGATTTTAGACTCAGAATCACTGAGTACTCTATGCTATGGTAAATTTGTGTTTACAAGCTTTGTCACAGTGCTTAGCACACAGTAGGCCTAGTACATACCTTAATTGCTAAACAAAACTATGAGTTCGTTTAGGAAATTAATAAATATAAAAAACATAGCAGGAAAGCTAGAGGTGAGACGTGTGCTTGATGAAAGTTCTTCATAAACAAATTTAATGCTGGAAAATCAAGTAGATGAAGCTGCCCGCTCATGACACCAGAGTTTAATTAAACAGTTGTCTCATACCCAGTGGTTGAACATCCTCACAGTCGAAATAAAATTGTTTAAATAAAATGAAACTCATTACCTTTTCTAATTGTTGTTTGTGGGAAGACCTGAACTTTGCTTTTAAAAAGAAACTGCTCCATCTACAGCTAGTAAAAAGTATCAGCTGGCAAAGTTTAACCTTCATGAATCATCCTTTTAGTTTTGTTCCCAAACCAGTGAGCATTAGGGAGAGGTGATTTTGTAAGAAACATTCAAAGAATGTTTCAGGAACTTTATTTTGTGAGCTTATGCATACTTAGAGCTTATGCATACTAAAAGAATAGTTTGCTTAGTTTCTATAAAGGTAAAAGCACATGCATCATGGGAATGTACCAGCTGCACATGTACAGCCTTTTTTCGTTGTCAATAGAGAGGAAACAGATCATCAAAACTTGAATGCTTCATCTTATAATGCTGCTTCACATTGTACAGCTTTAAAATGGCAAATGTCTCTTGACAAAGAAAATGTTCCATTGCTACCAGCTGATAGCAAATATGTTTTCCTTGAGAGAGGTAAAATATGTGAAGCTTCAGCCTGATTTTTAGCATTTTGAGATTATTACAAACAATAATAAAAACCTAAAGGAAATTTTCTCAGTATTTGTTGAGATTCAATGGGAAACAATTCATCATCTCCTAATCATGATTCCATGTCATGATACTTTGTATGAAAGAATTCAACTTCATAGTTATTTCAGAAAACAGATGTCTTTCAGTTTACTTTATTTGGGAAAAACTTTTTCTAAATTTAGCATAAAAAATTATTTTTCCATGTTTTTGTCCTGATTTTAGTCATACTTTACTTTTTTCTGAAAAGTGCAGATACAATTGCCATTAAAATCTATTGATGCAAGAGTTGAAAAAAACAGATGCTTAAAGAACCATCAAAGACTTACTCTCCTCGACAAAAGAAGGCTGGAGGTTGGCTGGGCAGGACAATTTGGCATCTCTAACCTCTCAGGGGCCAATGCATCTTTTTTTTTTTTTTTGTCCTAAACTATCCTCAGTGGGAATCTTTCAGACTAAAGCTACTTGTGGTTCAACGGATGCTAAAAGTCCAGTCATTAAGTGTAAAACTCAGGGGTAAGAAATAAGAGGAAGTAGAAGTCTCCCTTACTAACAGGAAGACTAACGGGGAATTCTACACCATATTTCTGCTAATTACTCATAACCAGCTCTGAAGAATTATTGACTTTTAGCCCTGCCTACATACAGAGAAACCTCAGAAATATCTTTTTTTTTTTTTTTTTTCCCAAGACAAATGGTTTAGGATTTAGCTATTAGTGACAAATAACAACAACAACAAAATTGAGAGGCAATGATGTCACTGGCATACAAAGCAAAATCAATCAAATTTGATACAATAGCAACTTTAATATAAAATTTAAATTAAAATACTAATCAAAGGTTAGTCATTTGAGGCTAAATGAACTAAAATGTGAAAAACCTAAATATTGAAATGTAAAAAACATTTCAATAAATGTTTATTGAAAGACATTAAAATATAAATACCATATGTAGAGAAATAGACATGCTCATTAATTGAAAGGTCCTATGCTTTGAAGATGTCAATTTTGAGACAAGGCATCGTCACTTACACCTGTAATCTAAGCAACCTGGGAGACTGACAAGGGAGGGTTCCTTAAGAACAAGAGTTCAAGACCAGCCTGGGCAACACAGTGAGAATTCATCAGAATAAAAAGTAGTGTGCCTGCCATCCTACCCACTTAGGAGGGAGAGGCAGAAGGCTTGCTTAATCTCTGACTTTTACACACAAACACACACACAAGCAATTTTATCAAAATATGAACATACTTTTTTGAGGATTGCTGAGGAATGTCACAAGTTAACTCAAATTTTATTTAAAAATAAAAATGACAAAGAATAGTCAAGACATATTTTAGGACGATAAGCTTAAATTTATAGATTACATTAAAAGTAATTATAAAATTAGAATTCTAAAGACAGTAAGAGAGTGTAACATAAACACATTAGCAAATGTGGTATGATAGATATTCCAAACACATTCACAAGTTTTTGAAAAATTATAATATTTTTATATTATAATATAAAATTAATTTAAAAGTGCTTAAATTTAAAATATATAATTATAATTATATTGTAATATAATTATAATATTTTTATATTTTAATATAAAAATTACATTTAAAAGTGCTTAAATTAGAGATTTATGAGTAAAAGAAGGACTTTCTAATACATAATGCTGGAAAACTATTCATCTATATGGAAAAATAGATATAAAATAAAGTTTCTACTCTAATAAAACATAACAAAAATCTATTTAAGATAGACTATGAACTTCACAGTGAAAAGCAAAAATATGAAAACTTTTAGAAAAACACGTAAGAGACTATGCTATAATTTATAAGAAGGAAAATATTTAAGACCAAAATCAACAGTAGTAATAAAAATAGTGGTAAATTAAACTAAAATTTTTTAAACCATGCTTCCCCCAATGATACTAACTACCTTCTTAGAAAAAAAACATGCAGTACATATAATCATGTGATGGTAGTATTTGCATTATATAAAGAAAACTTTGAAATCTATGTAAATAACACAATTTAATAGAAAATTGCACAGATGATATGAACAGGTATTTTATAGAAAAATAAATTTTCCATAAATGAAAATTTAACCTCATTATTTTCAGAGAAAATCAAATTAATATCATCATGAAATGATATTTCACTTGCACCAAAATGCCAAAACTTAAATGACAATTCCGAGAGTTAGGCAATGAAATGGAGCAGCAGGGGGTTTTCATATTCTGCAGCTAGGGATATAAATTGATCTGACTAATTTGGAAAACTATTTGAATCTATTTAACTGCATTAAAGAGAAATATACTCTCTCAGCAGTTTAGCCTTAGGGGAACACATCTAAAACATTATTGTACATATATATGTACATGACAACTCAAAGTAAGTGATTGAGGAAAAGATTTCGATCAATGGAGGTTTATTAAGCCAAAGTTTTAGAACACGCCAGAAAAAAACACAAACAACCAATTTATCCATGACTATTTTTCTGCCAGGGACTTGGGAACTTCAGTATTTAAGGAAAAGAGTAAAAACAGAAAGGAAAAAAGAGGGCGTGAGATGGGCAGCAGCGCAAATTAATATATGCTTGTGAGGCTCAGGAAATCCACTCTTCACATAAGTAAGGTGTATGTTTCAAGATGAAAATGAAGTAAAAGAGGAATCAGTTAGGCGATATCCATGTGTAGGTAGAAGAACAATTATCTTCTCTCTGCTCTGTATTTGGGAAGATAAACTTGTAATCAGCATTATTACTGTAGAATTAAATAGATTTTCGTTTTCAGAGATAGAATTAGCCTTTAGACCTAATGGCCTAATTTAACTTGCATGGCCTTGTGTAGGGGAGGCCAACAATGTTTCCTTATGAATGATCTCTGGAGGCAGTTTTTGTAGCTGCCTGAAGTCTCTGACCTTTCAGTTTGAAATTGGCTCATGCATAATGCTAGTAACAATTATTCATTCAGTAGGGGGTGTTTCACGACACAGCCTCAAGGTTAGAACTTTCCTTTTGCATGAAGAGTTGGGGCAGAAGGTGAGAGGAGAATGATCTTGAGGTTTTTATTTTCTTTCACATATACCATGAAATGTGTTCAAGAATATTTTAGCATCATTGTCTTTAATATCAAGACACTAGACTGAGTCTAAAATCATTTTCAACAAATGGATGAATGGGTCAACCCTGAAGGCTGACTAGAAACATCCTCTGCCCATTTGCTAGACCCTGTGCCCCAAGACACAAACAGGTTTCTGGGAACAAAAGGAGGAGGTCTGCAAATTGGCCTCGAGATAACAGTTTGTGTCAAGAAATAGGGCTGCATATATTCCATGGTGTACATATACCACAATTTATTAATCCATACTGGTGGAATTACACCTGTGGGGCATCTTACAAGGGTATATGTGAAACTTAGTAAATGTGGAATGTAAATGTCTTGGCACAGTAGCTGGCAAAATGTCAGGAAGGCTTATGTTAACTATTGTGATGAAAATATGTCAAATGGTCTATGAAGCTAGTGTATGATGCCCCATGATCATACCAATGTACGCAGCTATGATTTAATTAAAAAAAAAAAAAAAGAAAGAAATAGGGGAGTCACCCCCTCTCCCACACAGTTTCTGTCCCTAGGCTAAGGCTTCCACAGAAAGTGAAACCAGCACCTTTAGGGGTCTGCAGTGGGTATGGGTTGCCTGCCTGACAGTGTTTTGGTGAGTTGCATACCAGTGCGTCAGACAAGCAGGCCAGGCTAGAGTTTACCATTTTACCAGCCTTTTATCATGATGCTTTCTAAATATAAAATTATTTCTTCCTCTATTTGGTTTATTTTTTATTTCAAAAATTTATGGGGTACAAATATTTTTGGTTACATGGATCATTATTATATGACTCCAGCAGGAGTCATGAGTAAAAGTGTTCCCCTCACCCACAAAATGTCTAATGTTAAAAGCAAGAGAATTTTTATGGTATGATTCTATTAATATTATAATTAGAAACAGGTAAAATTTCACCAGATATACTATTTACCTTATATATATAATTTTACCACATATATATATATGTGTGTGTGTGTGTGTGTTAAAATTATTAAAAAAAAAAAAAAAAGAAATGATGAGTCCAAAATTCAGGATAGTGTTAATCTTAGGGATATGGTATGAGTTTTGAAGGAGTTGATTAGAAAAAGACACAGAAGGAGGTTCAAAGTATTGATAAAGTTGTATTTCTTAGGTTGTAGAATATGTATGTAGAATAATAACATTATTTTACTTTCTATTATTTTACTTTGTGTTTTATGATAATAATTTTGTTACATTTTAAATGTATTGTATGGTCTTTTTAGAAGAGTAATATAAAGACAAAGGACAGCAGAACATGTATACACATTTTAAGAAAGAAAAACTACATAAAAATTGTACTAATATATACTGATAGCATTTGTTATCTTGTATATTGTATCTTTTACCTCCCGTAATTATAGAAGTCAAATGTGACTTCAGTATTACAATTTTAATACAGGTTTTCTCCTTTCTTAAAATGTGTGTGCATTTTTGGCACCCTCTGTAGCTGTCAAATGCTATTTATGCAATATATTCACATTTAGGTCAGAATAAACTTTCTATGGTACCAGGTGTGTGGAATGCTAATATCTGTGCTATGTATATTCCCAATCAAAAAATCTTGACTACAATTTTTCCATCAAATTCACAACTTTCTCACATATATTTTAACAAGCACTGCAGGACTTCCTTTAACTGAAACTTTGTGTACTATTCAAGCACCTTTCATTGTATGTCACAGAAACCAAAGAGAACTTAGCTAAATAGCAAAGTATATAGAGGAATGTAATTTTAGCAAAAAAAGAACAAAAGAATAAAAACCCTAGATACTTACATGTTTTGTACTCCTTCATCTTTACTTCCTTTTTGCAAACTGATTTTTGAAATTGATAGTCTGGACAATTATTGCACGTAGGTCAGGGCTCAAATTTTTCATATTTCTTATAGGAATACACATAATATCAACAGCTTTAATGGACATAAGTAATGTATTGTAAGAATGGAAAATTTTTAGCTGGCCAGGCATGTTACAAGGTGCCTACCCCACATGAGCCCCATGTTCCTGGAAATGGCATCCAGGGCTCCAGAGAGCCCCATTTTCCAGGAAATGGCCGGTCCAGGGCTCCAGATGGTCCCGATAGGGCTGGGTCAGCAGTTCTGAGAAAAACAAATACAAGGAATTATTCTACCCCGACAACTTGACTTGAATTTAAACTTCTGTCATGTAAAGATAGAGTGGATCAATTTAAATGAACCAATAAGACTGTAACGCGCCATTCCTTCCCGCTTCTTCCCGCTTCTTCCAGAACCCTATAAAAAGAGCTCCCTTTTTGAGTTCAGGGTCGACTCCTCTGTCTCCTGCGTGAGATACGTGTCGGCCCCAGAGCTCTGGCTTTCCTTGAATAAAGCCTCGTGTGTTCTTGCATCAAGTGTGGTCTCTCGTGAGTCCTTGGGCACCACGCCGTCCCGAGATTTGAGTGAGGGTCTCCCTTCGGGGGTCTTTCACCATCAATAAAACTGTAATACTCCCAGTCTGAACTCTGTCTCCCAGAGCTCCAGCTGGGCCTGGTGCAGCCCACTCCAGGGAAGTTTGTAAAAAGATTCCATATTGGTTCTGTGATTGCAGGAGACTCACCAGGGCCTAAAAGCTACTTTGCTGAAAGCACAGAGAAGATTGCAAAACCCAGTCTGTTAAATGCGGACATTTCAGTGCTGTTTCTTCACGGTGTTTATGGCCAGTGCCTTTCCGAGTTTGGAGCTCAGACCCCGGCAGTGATGGGGGTCTGTGGGTCACTGCCCTCCCACCCCACAGACCTGTTGGGTGTCGTGGGATTTGAGAAGAGCCGTGGTTAGCGGGTGATGGCTTTCCTTTGGCGCCGCCTCTCAGGTTCACCGCTGACAACCTTTTTGCTCAGAAAATGCTGCCTCATCCCTAATGGCCACCAAATCAGGAAAACATTATTTTCACATGTCTTAAATTTGTGTAGTGAGAAACATATGTCTTGCCATATGGAGCACAATAGGAGCTAGTTAAGGCCAAAGTGCAAACCAGGACTGTGAGTTTTCTTCATTTCTGTTTTTGAAGTCAGACCCTGCAGGCCAGATTTTCCCAGCCAGCAGACTAAGCTGTGCTCCAAATTTGAGTATTTTGCATAATAGCAAAACCATGTACACAGAACAGGCAACTATAAGCCCCCCACCTCTTTAGCAACACATCCAAATTAGGAGGCCGTGTGGTGGTGCCGTAGCCCCATCTGGAGATCAGACCATAGACAACCTTGCAAGGGCTCCAAAGTCATCTGGAGCGGAAATGTTATAATATAGGGTAGCCATAAAGTTCATGTGCAGTTTAAAATAGTGTCTAATTTGAAATTGCACATGAACTTGTGGCTGCCCCATGTATCTATCTGCACATCAAGAAACTTGTACTAAATCTTCCCAGTTGATTTGTGTAATTTTTTATTGTCAAAATAATTTAGTTTTTATTAATAGTTACAAGGGCTTGTGCTGTTAAAATTTAGGAAGGTATCTTTTTCTAAATCATGTAAGTGATAAAGAGATTTGTGTTCATGATGATTGCTTATTACGACATACCCGTGCGGTGTGTAGACTTATTTGTTGGAGTAAAGAAAGAGCAGTGATTTGATCATGCGTACATGCTCACTGAGAGACACCCTCCCCAGCCCTTTGACCTAGCAAGTGCAGCCACCTGGACAAGGCTAACTCACTTTAAAGTTCACCTGGCAAACCTTTAAAAGCTACCAGATGACTGACATTATTTATCTTTGCAGAGAAAGACCACAGTGGAGCTAGCAGAAAGAATAATTAATTCTGTCTTATTACTTTTGCTTCTAATTAACTATGTTGGTACAAAATGAAAATGACTGAAAATTTAAAAATTAAAGAAATATTCCAAAACAAATATTTCATAGAAATGTTTTAAGTGAAGAGGAATGGCCATTATAAAAGACAGTATTTTCAAGTTTCACATATATGAAAACTAAAGATAAGAATAAAATGTGTGAACTTGAATACTCTTTACACAGAAGATTTTAAAATCAAAGCCCTGATGAGTGGTATAACTTTAACCATTACTTTTCAAAACAATGCTCTCAGAGTACCGTAATGACCTCATTGGACTTTCATGTTTAATCTGAGACAGCGATGAAAGGGGCACTAGAGTGTAGAAATGTCATTAGCTCATCAGTCCGGGACTTGCTCCGCAAGTGTACACTTCGCTCACCATCCCGAGCTGGGCTCTGCGGGGGACAGGCGCGTCAGCCAGAGTCCTGCTGCCAGGACAGGACAGCTTCCATCCGCTCCGCACCGCCCTGGTGTTTCCTTTCAGAACTCTTGGTTTCCTTTCTTGAGCTGCTCCACATACGCGGTAAGCGACTGTCATGGCAGTGGAAACAGGTGGGAAACGGCTCCTTCGTGTGAGCTAAGATCTGTGATTTCACAGCCGTGGGGTGCTAAGGGAGCTCTGTGGAGATTATGGAGCTAGAGCAGGTCAGGGAAGGCTTCCCAGAGGTCACCGCACCCAGCCAGTTAAGCAGATGCTCAGCTTCTGTCCCATGAGTTTAAGTTGGCAGCCAAGCTGTCTTCCACCTGCCTTCCCTGTGAGCCTATGAGCATGGAGCTGTACCTCAAGCCTCGCCCCTGTCCAAGCTAAGTTCTGCCCAAAAGGAACAGCCCACCAAATTCTGACTTCCAGTTTAGAGGCAGGTCACACAACTCTCAGCTCAGGAGCAGAGCAGAGCTGCCTGGTGGTGGGTCAGGGAGTGGCTGCTCCTTCCCAGCTCCAGGTACAAACTCAGCACCTTTCACATGACTTGGCTGTCCTTTTACCCTCCCTCCCTCTACAGGCGAACACTTAGGATCTTAACGTGACAGATTTACAATCGAGAAGCATCCCTACAGAATATCGGATGGTGGCTGTTAAAGGGAGTGCTTGGGAACGATGTGGCAGGGAGGAGGGTACAGCAGGCATGGGCGCCCCTGAGCACTGGAGCGCCTGGCCCACAGGATGCCATTGAGGGTTCTTACCCAGGAAGCACAGAATGCAATAGTGGAGTGGAGGGAGAATAGCCCAATGTCGGGGTACAGCATGAATTAGATGGGGGAAGAGGCTAGAGGCAACAGTGTAATAATTCAGGTTTAGTGAAATAAAAGTGGAGGCCGTGGAGTAAGAACAAAGGACAAAGCCCCAGAAGAAGTGGGAGGCCTCGGAGGGCGTAGGAGGGCATGTAGCACAATCAGGGCGACGACTGAGGGCATGTAGCACAATCAGGGCAACGACTTCTGAAGACATGTGATCAGATTTAATATGGGTAGAGGGGTTGTTGTTGTTGTCTCCCTGCAGTAACACAGTTAGTTATTTTAGCCCTTTGCTAAAAGTAAGGGTTATAAATTGAATACACCATGTGCTTAAGATCAGGCACCTGTCTTTCCCAGTCTTCACGTCTTATGTTTCCTCAGCCTGGGGTTGTGGTCCCTGTCACTACACAAAAGTAACAATACCTATTCTCCATCTGTGCTTTGGCCCAGAAACAGGTAGACAAGCATAAATAGATTACACCTGTACCCAGGGCTGGAGCTTTAAATGGTCTTCATATGTGTTTTAGTAAAATGTGTGGCTCTATTTCAGCATAGAGCTTGAAGGGTAAAATTTTTAATTCAGACACTTCTTTTTTGAAAAATAGAACCAAATGAAAATTAATTTCAGGTTGAATTCTGGAGAAAGAAAAGCAGTGTTCACTTCTGAATTCACCAAGGAACAGATCATTTTTGTAAATGTCTTGGTGTCAGTGGTCGGGGCTTGCTGGCCTCCAAATTGTATATCGGGATTTCTAACATTTCCTTATTTTGAAACTGCAAGAGGGGTTCTTTCTAACTCTACACTCTTTTAAGTTTCTATCCTGACATACCTCAGACAAGGTTCTTTCAGAGCAAAGTGATGGGTCCTGCAGACCTCCAGGCCCAGCTTTATTTAGAAAGGTAAAGCTCCTGGAGGCCAGTCTTCTTTAACAACACAGGCCACTGCTTTGAGGTGTTGCATTGCATTCTGAGTGCTGAAAAGCCCTCAAATGAAAAACCCAGATCAGTCTCAAAGAACCAGCCGTTTGTTGACAGCCAACTTCTCTGTGCAGTTCCTATCTGTTCTTTAGTGCCAGACCAGCATGAAGTCGGTGCTGAAAAAAAGTCAGCTGTACCTCTTTGTTGCTTTTTCAATTTCGGTTTGGGGCCTGGATGCTGTGAATCAAAGGCTCATGGGAAATATAACATCTGGTGCTGGTACCCAGAGCAGAAGAGCTGCAATTGATTAGAACACGGAGGGCTCCTTGTAAATGCTGTAAATTACATTGTTAGGTTAGTGTAAAGTCACTGAAATAATATCTAAGTCTGTTCCTGAACCATTCAGAGCTAATATACAGCCTGTGGAGATGAGAAGATTCAGGAGGAGGGGAGGGGAGGCTAAGAATGTTCACCTAGAGCAAGATGAAACTGCTCCCGGCTCGCCTCAGACTTAATTGGCTTAATCTCACATTTTAGGCTTTAAAAGTTAAATTATAGATAAATGCTCAGCAGGAATGTAGGAAAGCAAAAAATAATAATAAAAAGTAAATTATGGATAAATGGCCATTTGAAAAAAACATTTATTAGATAGGATTTTCATTCAAAATGGCAGGATGAGACTATTTGAACATATAGTATTGCATTATATTAACATAACAAATTTGAGATGTGCAGTCCACTCTTTTGAAAGGCAGAATAAAAGGAAAGACAACGGCAACATTCTTAGAGGCAGAATTAAAACAGAGAACTCTGTTCACCTGGTCAATTATTTCAGGCAAGCGATAAGGCTCCTCATTAGGAACCAGCATCATAAAAGTCCTCTGAGTGAGGAAATTAAACAAGAAAGAAAGAAGGGAACACAGGAAACAAAGACTGTGAAAAATGTTTCTAAAGTTCTTAAATTATTCACTTCATTTCCTGGAAAGGAGTGTGTACCCAATGGCGGGACGGTTTCTAATCGTTACTTCAAAGCACAATTTTGCTGCCTGAGCTTTAGTCAAAGTCATCAAGGAAAAGCCGATGAACATTGGAATTTTCATGAATGAACATGAAAAAGTTGGACTTTCTGGGTATCAGTGGATGTATAAAAGGAAGGAGAGACTGTCTAATTTTTCTTATCCTGCTTTCTAAGGGATGGGAAGTTAATCTGAGGAAACCAAAAGAACAGAAAAATCATGTAGGGCCAGAGAGGCAATTGAAGAAACATTTTCCTATTACAGAAAGTTGGCTTGAAGTTTGTGTAGGAAATAAATTACATCTTCTATGCTTGACCTCAGATGGTGGAAAATGATTCCCACCTCCCTAAATTCTTGCAGCAATTTTCATGTTTCTTCTTAAAATAGTCACTGTAGCCTAGATGAGAGGAGTGATCACCTTCTTGGAGAGACCAGCCCTAAGAGCTAGAGGTATTTGAGGCACTTGGAGGTAGGAAAGGGGGAAATTTCCATCTGACCTTTCAGCGAGTCCCTTTTCTGAAAGTGACTGTTCCAGTGCAAAGTTGCTAATGTGGGTGCACGAGACTAGAGTTAATGGTGTATTTAGCCCATTTTGCAGTGAAGCCAAATTTACAGTCAATGTGTCTATGGAGGGGGCAGAGGTTTCACTGGTTGACTGTTACTAAGCTTCAATCATGACCACCACCATGTCTTTAGCCTGGACCTCAACTTTCTGGAAGGTAAAAATGGAGAGAGAACACCTGACAGTCACATACTAAAGCAATTGTGTGACTTCAGTCATTGTCCTGTTATTGTTATTTCTACTGCTGCTACTACTGTTAGATAGCTGGGCTTACAAAAATTACTCATTGCAGTCTGGAAAAATACATCTAACTTTTCTGGAAATGTCTTTCTGCAACAACAACTATAAGTCATGTTAACTTTGTTTTGAGATATCTTATTCTGCCAGACCTTGAACTTTAAGGGCTGGACAAAATTAAGCATCTCTAGCAAGATGACACCAGAGCCAGGTAGGAGAAGCCTATAATCTAACTTCTTGTTTGTTGCGTCTATTTCCTAAGTGGAAATCATCGCATCCCTTCTCTTTGGACAGTGTGGTGAACTCATATCAGTTTATGACATGTTATTCAACAGGAGAAGTGATGTGCTGTGCCTAAGGCTCATGTAAATTGGCATGAAAATAACACTTTTGAGTACTACAAGGGATGGTCTCCCGTCTCTATTTTGCTCTTGTCCATAAAAGCCTATAAATTACCTCTGGGCTGGCAGAGTGGAAGCCAAATGGAGCTGCTATGTCCTGGTTGTGCCGAGGCTGAGAAATCAGACTGATGACACATGGGGTTAATTTATTACCTGTGGAATTGGTAGAGGCTTTGCCAAGAAATGGGCAAAATCAGGGCTTCTCAAGTCTTAATGGGCTTATGGGTTTATGGGTTATCTCAGGATCTTGTTCAAATTCAGATTCAGATTCAGTAGGGCTGGAGAGAACTTTGGATTCCACATTATGAAGAGACTCCTGGTTGATGCCAAGAACTATACTTTTTTTTTTTTTTTGCAATTTTTGGCCGGGGCCGGGTTTGAACCCGCCACTTCTGGTATATGGGATCGGCGCCTACTCCTTTGAGCCACAGGTACCTTCCAGAACTATACTTTAAGTCACAAGAGTTATGGTTCCTTCTAGGAGTGTCTTAGAAAAAGAAGAAAGTGTATGCTGAGGGGTATGAAAAGTAAAGACAGAGGAAGGGACCCTGGGAGGAAAGTTGAGGTACAGGCCCTGAGGCTGCTGCAGGTCAAGGGGATTTGAAAGCAGGCCAGTGCCGGGTGAGCAGAATGGGCCAGGCTGGGCCACTAAGACTCTCCTCTTAGACGGTCATGCGTTCAGAGATGCTCTCACTGAGGCAAGTTGTGTCAGACCCGTGGGTATGGGCTAAGCATGGCTGTTTGATGTAGGTTTCCAAATTGCCCCTCTGGGTTTGACAGCTCTTTCTGTGGGTGAGACAGGATCTACTAGCCTCTAAAACCGAAGGGTAAACCCACGTTGAAAACCTTTATGTCAGTAGAGAGTAATAGTTGAAGAGAAGAGTTTTTGGAGTCAGGTCTGGGTTTCAGACCCAGCTCCAGTAATTATGAGCTATTTCTGGCAAGGTTAAACTCTGCAAACCTCATTTTTCTCATTGGAAGAACTATCCAAATATAGTTCTCTTTATATATCCTGAGCATCATGCTTGCTCTGTCAACTTCACAGAACTGATTCCCACTTAACAGGTGCTGGACTCCAAGGTGGGTTATACTAAGCATGTTTATTTCCTTTCATGAATATATTTTTTGGATCTTGCACTTGGAAATCAGGCTTCATTATATCCACTCTAACACTCCTTGCTGAACAGATGAGTATGGCATATGGCTGTGTTTTCTGTTTTTTAATATATAGAAAGACCCCCAGGAGGAGAAGTTGCAGGGACAGAAAGACATCTGTCCTGGTTCAACCAGGGTAAGTAAGAAAGAGTGGCAGGGGTTAGATTCAAGAGACTGGTAGGGACTGTAACTCAGAGGGTAAACCACAAAAACGGTTTGAATTTTATTAAAGCAGCAGGACTGCGGTGAAGATTATTTAGGGGCCTGATGCCTAGATGGAAGCAGGGCTGATACCAAACATCTTCATAAACACTGAACCCTCATATCTACCATAGCAGGTGGCTATTACTATTGCAGTCTGAATATTCCTTACCCAAAATGCTTGGGATCAGAAGTATGTCACATTTCAGATCATTTTCAGACTCTGGAATATTTGTATATACATAATAGGGTATTTGGGGATGGAGCCCACATCTAAACATGAAATTCACTTATGTTTCATATATACTTTATGTGCACAGCTTCTTGAAGGTAATTTTACACAAGACTTTTAAAAATTTTGTGCATGAAACAAAATTTTGACCGTGTTTTGACTTCAAGTTATGATATGTGGTCAAGTGTGGAATTCCCCTGTGGCATCATGTTGGTGCTCAGAAAGTGGTAAAAGTTATAGCATTTCAGATTTTGGATCCCAGAGTTAGAGATGCTTAGCCTGGACCGCCATCTCCTAGCTGAGTAGATGGAGGTTTAGCAGATTAATGAAAATGCCCATGGTCGCCCAGCCGGTGACGACTAGGAAGCAACGCAGCACCACACTGGGCACCCCTGATCCTCTGCAGCCTGCTCCAGCCCAGGCTTCTTCAGTTTCAGTGCTGACACTGCTGGCAAGATGAACTTGAGGCTGCTGGTCTCACACTGGCTCCCACTCGGCGAGGGTGTGAACCTGAATCAGGGCCCTTTTGGCTGTCCCGTGAGAAGCGCGCACATTTTTCTTACGTGGACCGTCGCAGCACTCTCCCCGTTGCACGTCCCCACATGGGAAGGTGTCCAAGTGAATTTATCTTCTTTATGCCTTACCCTTCCTTCCCCCAGGCCGCAGTGAATCGTGTGCTGGCTGGTGCCCCTGAGCAGTGTTCCCCCTGTGCCTGTGAATCTGTGGCAAGTAGGACCCACCTGTGGGAACTCGCAGGAGGGGAGAGGGTGTTTCTGTTAGCACAGGTTTCTCCCTTCCTCCCTGGGCAGCTCGCTCCCTTAGTGTGAGATGCACTATTCCTGAGTATTTGGGGGTGATTGTGAAGGGCAGTCCCATTGAAAGGGCTCCTAGATTGGATGAAAGATGATGACAGGTATGGATTTTACAGATCAGATCAAGGGTCTCTTTTAGAACACACAGTTCTAAGAGTTTCACTGGCACTTGTGAGTGTGACCGATGCAGGAAATTGTGAGGATGGGTTACCAGCGGGAAGGACCCAGGTGGCTGATTCTGCAGGCCCCAGGCTTCATTCACAAAGTTGAAAGAGCCACTCTTAATTCAAAGGGAAGCGGCTGCCACAGAGAACTCAAAGTGCAAATCTGAGACCCTGCTTGGAAGGCAGCAGGATCAAACTTCCTCCTGGTCCCAACAACTATTGCCATTGTATGGCTCTGGGGAATTGGTACATGAGACTATTTCATCAGTGGCATCAAAACAATGAAGATAAAAATAATCACTGCATACTGAGGATGTGGCCTTTTTTTCTTTTTGACATAGGGATCTCACTTTGTTGCCCAGGCTGGAGTGCAGTGGTATCATCACAGCTCATTGCTACCTCAAACTCCTGGGCTCAAGAAATCCTTCTGTTGCAGCCTCTCAAGTAGCTGGGACTACAGGTAGGTGCTACCAGGTCTGGCTCTTTCCCTCTTTTCTCTCTCTCTCTTCCTCCCTTCTTCCCTCCTTCCTTCCTTCCCTTTTTTCTTGCTTTCTTAGTTCCAAAGTGCCAGGATTATAGGTGTGAGGCACCAGCCTAGCCAGCCCTGGTGTTTATGGGAGACGGGAGTAATTTCTGGGGAGTGTAGGAACACAGAGTGCCCACTGTCCTCTTGGAAATTGCCTTGTTCTCCAAGAGTCCTATGGGAAAGGGGGTTAGTAAGCTTTGGCTTTCTATTAAAAAAATAAAAAAAGGAACTGAAACTCGATCTATTGTTTGAATATAATTAGAATGATTCCTAGGACTAAAAACCCTGGAGTTACATAGGAAAGAGTCCCCATGACTGTTGAGGAGATTCTCTTTATTTCTAGGAAATATATTTAAATACTGAAATAATATGTAGTATAATGAAAACACCTAGTTTTGGAGCTGGGCATAGTAGGCTTAGGCCTATAATCCCAGCACTGTGGGATCACTTGAGCTCAGGAGTTCAAGACCCCTCTGAATAAGAGTGAGACCCTCTTTCTCTACTATAAAAAGAAAAACTAGTTAGGCATGGTGGGAGGTGTCTGTAGTCCCAGCTACTCAGGAGGCTGGGGTGGGAGGATTGCTTGAGCCATGAGTTTGAGGTTGCTATGAGTTGGGACTCCATAGCACTCTACTAAGGGCGACAGATTGAGACTTTATCTCAAAACAAACAAACAAACAAACAACCATATTCTTTGCAACCCAGTTTCGTTTAGAACATTGTTACTGAGCCTGTCCTCAGGCCAGTACTATTCCAGGCACAAAGGATAAGCTGTGCACATGAGATTGATAAATCCTTTTTGATATGATTTCAAACTTACAGAAAATTTGTAAGGATACTAAAATGAGCTTCTATGAGTCATTACCCAAATTTACCGGTTGCTTACATTTTTGTCTTGTTTGTTTACTATTGTAATTCTGTGTATTATATACATGCATATTTTCCCAAACCATTTGAAAATAAAGTGGAGACATCATGCCCTGTAGCACTAAATACTTCCTTCCAATATGTATTTTCTAACAACAAAGACATTTTCTTACATAACTATGGTGCCCCGATCAAACCCAGAACATTTAACGTTTACACATTATCATTATTCTATTCTTACATTCTAATGTATATACGTCCACATTAAAATCTCATCAGATGTCCCAATGGCGTCCTTCCTTGCTGCCTCTTTTCATGTGGTGCCTTCAGTCAGCTCGTCTGGAACAGCCCTTAGCTTTTCTTTTCCTCTCTTGACCCTGAGGTTTTTTGAAGAACACAGGCCAATTGTTTTGTAGACTTCCCTCCCCCAGTTTGGGCTTGTTGATTAGGTTTGTATGTTTGGGGCAGGATTATCACAGTCTCGTGTGTGGTCTCCAGAGGCCTGTGGCTTAGTTTGTCCAGTACTGGTGGTGTTAGCTTTGACTCCTGGGTTAAGGTGATACCCCCAGGCCTCTCCTCTGTGAAGTGACTATTTTTCTCTTTGCAATTAATAAATAATTTGTGGATAAGTTTTTTTTTGAAACTATGTAAACATCCTGCTGCTCATCATACTTTTAATTTTACTAGTTCTAGTACCCACTGATGAATTTCTAAATCTGTCACTCTTTCTACACTTATTATTTAGAATTCAACTATGAGGAAGATATTTCCTTTTCCCATTTATTATGTTAAAGAGGAAATAGTAGGGGAGTAAAAGTGAAGCAAGGAAATCAATTGGCTGTTGACATATTCCATACGACGGGTGATAATGGTTTATCTCGAAGGGTGTTAGCAGAGGGGTGCAGAGAGATGGATACATTCAGGCCATGTCTTAGTGGTGAGCTTGAGAGTTCTGTTAGTGGTTTGAATGTGAGGTAATGCAAGCAAAGTTATCAAGGATAATTCCTAGATTTTTTTTTTTTTCTTGAGTAAATGGTATCATTTAATGGTTTTAGTTGGTGGTACCATGATGGGACCATTTATTGAGATAGAGAAGACTGGAGGAGAAAGTTTAGAAGGGAAAAATCAAGAATTCTGATTGGCCATAAATTGAAGATGCTCGTTAAACATCATGTGGCAGCAACAAAGGACCCAAAAAGTTGATGCAAGGGAAAGGGAGTAACTGGTGTGCAGATAATGCTTAAAGCCACAACACTGGGCAAGGCTGCTTGGAGAACAGGTGCATTAGAAGAGAAGAGGTTAGATGGCCCAGTGGATCCACTCTAACAATTAGAAACCAGGGAAGTGAAGCAAATTTGAAGAGCTGGACAGGAGGCAACCAGCAAGTGGGGAGAAGAACCATGGGAGTATTAACAGTCATGGGAAGGAAGTGTTTTAAAGGAGGGGGTGGTGAGCCCTGCTGACTTCTGCTGAGAGGTCAGTGTGATGAGGGCAGGGGCTGCACATTAGATTCTGCCACATGAAGAGTGATTGGCAGGGACCCAGCAGAAGAGGGTAAGGAGAGAAAGCTGCGGGAGTGGAGGTGGGGACAGCGACCCAGGACTCTGAGGAGCTTTGCTGTGAAGGAGAACAGAGAGGCTGGGCAGAAACAGGGGCAGGGGAGTTGCCCTTTTCTCTCTCTTTTTAACATGGAAGGTACAAGATCGCCCTCTCTGGTAAAAAGTAATGTGGATGATGCTGAAGAGAAGGAGAATTGGAGAGGGATCAGCAGGAGCAGGAGGTGGTTGGCCTATGGAGAGAGGGACACTCAGTGGTCAGAACAACTTCCCTGAGCACACAGGCGGCAGTGGGGGTGACATGATGAGGGAGGCCTTCTCGGTTGCTGGCAGTTTTCTCAATGAAGTATGGGTGGGGATGGCACAGAGAGAAGACGTGAAATGGTAACTATGAAGAATGGAAAAGGTGTGTAGAGTGTGTAGATTACCAGGCATCCCTGGGGGCTGATTGGGGAGTTGTTGGCTGTGAATTAGAGTGAAAGTAGTCCGGAAGGTTGTATTGAAAAGAAACAAGTTATAAACAACATGTGTACCTCACCCCACTGCTCACAAAGCACTTCTCAGAGTGTTGGCTCCTTCAGGTGCCACACAGCCCTGGGGGTGGGAAGGGCACAATAGTGCCTCCCTTTTGTAGATGTGTATGCTGGACTCCAAGAGATTACAGTTCAGACTGGGTCCCCTTAACAAAGCATCTGATTTCAAATCCTGTGCCCCATCCCTCACTCCAGCATCATGGAAATGACTCGACAACAAGCTCCATCTTGGAAACAAAGGAGATCTCAGACCCACAGGCTTTTCTATTTTTGAATGACTTGGGAGACATGGCTACAGCAGAAGATGGCTGGAGGGCTTGTTGCCAGTTATTCACCGAGAGGATAATTATTACAAAGGTTCTTACACATGCCTCAGAGAAAAATATGGTTAACAAATGCGGATAATCAACACTGCTAACAGAGCATGGTGGGTAAAAAGGTGGACTTCCAAGTCAGCAATGTGCAGGTTCAAACCTGGCTTTGTGATCTTAGACAAGTCATTTAACTTCCTAAACTCTGTTTACTCATCTGTAAAATGATCGTAATAACAACTATCAGGATTAAGTAGGCTCTTTAAAGCTCTAACATCATTATTATGTGTGAAAACTAAAAATGCAGTGTGAGAGTGCATTTTAAATTGCATCAGCAGGCTTTATAATGTGAACCCTAATAATTATTTTTCAGAAGTGTGTTGATAAAGAAATTAACACTGTGCTCCATTATTATATTGGATTTAATAAGTCACTCTCAAGATTATTCAGCAATAATTTGTACTGATTATACTAGAATAGAAGTTTAATGGACAAGCCAACAGATTTGGCCTATAAAAACATACATCTTGCTGCTGGCTAAAACAAAACACTTCAGATATTTATACATATTTTATTGAAAGCAGATAAATATCTCATTTAAAAATCTATGCAGGAAATATAAGAAAGTATGCATCTGTGACAGAGTATTTACAGAAAATGTGAAAAATTCAAAAGAAAATTTGTTGGGTCAGCAATCTGAGGGATTCTTCTCTTACCATATGGACATTTTACATTGTGAGTGATGCAGCTCATTCTAGTGGCCTTTCAAAAAGCAAGAAGTCAGTCACCTGCCTTGGCATGAAGAGCACCCCAGTCTGCCTACGTGTGAACATGCTGGGCTTAGCTCACAGGCCTCATGCTCTCATATTATGTTTCTATCATGGTTATCTGAGTTAAGAAAATAACAGAATGATGCAGAAATTCTGGCATTTCTGGTCCCCAACAGGTTGAATGAGTTAAATCCAGACCATGTGCTGTTGCAGGAAGACGAGGCCCAACAGAGAGAAAGAGCACCCAAACACCATGCTTATAAGAGGAAGGGCTTTATTTATCGGCTAGAAGCCTACAGCATAGAAGAATTCCAAATGGCCACATTCCCCGACTGGCTTGGACGTTCCTTTGCAATCAACAGTCAAAAAGGCCACCCCACAGGTATACTTCTCATTGGGAGATTCTATTCCAGCCCCTACAGAACTACAGGATTTCACAGAACTTGGAAATTTCCAAGTTCCAGGAAGTTAAGTTTATAAATTCCCAAGAGCTGAGTCACCATGGAGAGGACCCTGCAGGTGTATCCTTGTAGTCTACTTGAGAGGCCCCGTTCTCCTGGACCTCACTCTTCTTGGGTATCCTCTCTCAGTGGTATGCAAAAAATTAAAGTAGATCTCGTATAGCTTACAGTAGAGGGTTGCATATAAATCCCATGTTTTGTGAAGCCTGATAACATTTTGTAATTATGTACAATAATTCTGTTGAATTAGAATAGAAAAACTATGCCAAGATGTCCATAAGGCTATTGTACCTTTTGGAGAACCAGCGCAGAGAAGGGGAGTGAACCAGAGTGGAAGTGGAGGGGATTGAGGAAAATAGAACACAAGACACAGAGATGAAAGATGAGATCAGGAGGTCTGACTGAGCTGATGGCTGCAGCCAGCACCAAAGCATAAAATCAGCTTTATTTTATAGTATCTGACAGGGTTGTCTATGGGGAAGTAGCATAGACAAAAGACATATCTTTGGTCTTATAGTATGATGGGAAAATGTAAATGACTTTAATGAAGACAAAACATCCTGTTAATGGTTTCTACTCAACTTCATTAACATATGGTAAGAACTGAAAAGGGAAAGATCACAAGGATCTCTGCATAGTTCCTGAAAATTAATTAGACAAGTGACTTCTGGCAGGGGTAGCATGAAGAAAGGAACATGGTTGTTTTGGGAAAGGAGAAGCAGTTGGGGGTTCATTCCCTCAATGTTCCCCAGCTTTGGGGGTGCTGCCACCTTTCAGCCCCTCTCCACAGTACCTTTCCTACCTGATTCATGGCAGACTTAGTTACTGAGCACTGTACTTCTCACCTGGCACACAGGTGCTTGTAGAGCTCTAAAAATTTGTGATGTCCCTATTTATTTATTTATATTATTAAATAATAGCTGTGTACATTAATGTGATTATGGGGCACCATACACTGGTTTTGTAGACCATTTGACACATTTTCATCCCACTGGTTAACATAGCCTTTCTTGCATTTTCTTAGTTATTGTCTTAAGACATTTATATTCTACATTTACTAAGACATTTATATTCTACATTTACTAACTTTGACATGTACCCTTGTAAGATGCACCGCAGGTGTAATGCCACCAGTCACCCTTCCTCTGCCCATTCCCCCCTCCGCTCCCTCTTCCCCTTCCCACTTCTTAGGTTATAACTGGGTTATAGCTTTCATTTGAAAGCCATAAATTAGTTTCATAGTAGGGCTGAGTACATTGGATGCTTTTTCTTCCATTCTTGAGATACTTTACTAAGAAGAATATGTTCCAGCTCCATCCATGTAAACATGAAAGAGGTAAAGTCTCCATCTTTCTTTAAG
>CAUYPK010047790.1:0-11798 GCA_963574355.1 Loris lydekkerianus
TGTATATTGCAGGAGATTATTTAATGGTATATGTGAAACTTAGTAAATGTAGAATGTAAATGTCTCAACACAATGACTGTGAAATTGCCAGGAAGGCTATGTTAACCAGTGTGATATAAACGTGTCAACCGGTCTGTGAAACTAATGTATGGTGCCCCATGATCATATCATTGTACATAGCTATGATTTAATAATAAAAAACAAGAAAAAAATTAAGAAAAAGCATAAATACAAATTTGCTAGGGGTTTAGAAGGGGCCTTGAAACTTGTTTTAATTAACTTTAGTTGAAATCTCCCTCTAGTTTACATTTTTAAAATATTTTATTCATCCTTTAGGTTATACATGAAGATGATTTATCTATATCATTTTGCTAGAAAAGAAAGTGAAATGTAGTTGGTGTTCAGTCTGTACTTTCCCTGAGCACAGCACCTGGGCTATCTGCTTCACTGCATGTACTAAGCATTAGATACAGGAAGCTCAGTAAATATTTGACGAATAAATATTTGTCAAATTAGTTGGATTTATAGAGAAAAGAAAAGAAAAGAAAAGAAAAGAAAAGAAAAGAAAAGAAAAGAAAAGAAAGAAAGGAAGGAAGGAAGGAAGGAAGGAAGAAAGGAAGGAAGGAAGGAAGGAAGGAAGGAAGGAAAAATAAGGGAGGAAAATTGTGAATCAGTATAGGATTAAGTGAGCAAAGGTAAAAATTAATTTATTTAACAACCCAAAGGTACATTATTATTACCTACCTGGTTGAAAGTTGGCAGATTTTAGTCAAGAGGCAATTCTTTTGAAAATAATGGGGTCACCCTCAAGTTTTTGGAACTATTGAAGTCAGTCAATAGCACACGCTTCACGTGTTTCCAATCCACATTCGTTCTTCCATGTTACAAGATTCAGAGCTCTTGACAGTCAATAAGAATGTGCAAAGTCATTTTGTAAATATGCCTGCAACCCACAACCATGACAAAGTGAGTTGGCCATTTGTTCAGATCAGAATATGAAGTCAGGCTTGAGAGTTATTGAGGAATAACAGCTCTGTCCCATCACATCTGACGGCTGAAATTATTAAGGGCACTTGATAAAGACTGCCTTAACTAAATGTAGAATACAAATGTCTTAACACAATAACCAAGAAAATGTCATGAAGGCTATTTTAACCTGTTTGATGAAAATATTTCTACTTGTAAATAAAACCACCACATTGTACCCCACAATTGCATTAATGTACACAGCTGTGATTTAATAAAAAAAAAAGAGAGAGAGAGAGAGAGAAAACTGCCTTAAAATATGGACATATGAGAATGACAGTTTCGTGAGGAAGTAAGTACCCACTAATCTGCATTTAGTATATTCTGTGTTTGTAATAAATTAAATATAGGTCATGGGATGTTCCTCACATATATGCCTTGATTGAGTACAGCTTGATGCTGTAATTTAATGCTCTGTCATCAAATTTTATAGGAGGTCAAAAAAATTCTCTATTGAACAGTGTTTTTTTTTTTTTTTTCTTTGTACAAACAAAAATGAAAACACCCCTTATACATAGACCTTGATAATATATGTCTTATTAAGTTTATTTTTAAGAAATAATTTGACTCTGCAGAGGAATTATTATGCTTTTTATATTAGGTGGGAATATTACTTAGCTTAGTATGTTTCTTTTTTTGCCTTAGCTTCCAGAAAACTAAGCCAAATTGTATGCCCAGCAGTAGTAATGAGGTCATATGAGAAATCTGGTGACATAAACTCCTTATGTTTCTTTAAGCTTGTCTCTTTTTTTAATTATTTTCTAGAACTTAACACAATTTAAACATGTGTATGTCTAAATCATCTGGAAGTAGGTGAGTTGAAATTAAAAAAAATAAACAGTATAATTTAAGGAACTACATTAGGCATTGTATTATTACATTAGGCATTGTTTATTTCCATAAACATAAACCAGAGGGAATGTGATCTATAGATTAAAATTCTCCTAATGTAATTCAGCTATATAATTCAGCTCTTTATACACATATAACTCAGCTATACATTCTTTCTAAAGTATTTAGTGACAACCTACAGCAGGCCTATGTAAGAAAAACTATGCCAGGTATGGTCATGAAAATACAAAGTATAAAAATACTATGGAATCCCTTAACTAAAACATAGTTGGACAGATGGCAATCTGAAATTTAAACAACAGAGGTATACAACTATCAGCAAAAGGTTCAAGGTGTTCCAGGAATAAAGGCATTAATCCAATCAGCTCTATATGGGGTAATTATTACCTAGTCCTCATTGAGATACATACTTGACAGTATAATTTATCCTCCAATCAACAGATTAGGATTTTACTGGTTTGTGGCTTTTATCTTTTCAGTATGTTTTAGAATTATTCTAATAATAGAGTCAGTTAGGCTTATAACACCAGCTTCATAAATGTGGATTGAAATGAAAGAGTGTTTGAAAGACCATAGCAGAACAAACAAACCAAATGGATTGGAAGGGCCAATCAAATTGTGGAAAGCATAATATGGGACATTGGCTTTCAATGAGGAAGAAAACAGAAACCCTTGTGTTTACTCCACTATACAGTGCTTTGATCAGGGTTATAACAAATCATCTCAATACCAGACAGCACAGGATGCAATATGCTGATGTCTGACAGCGTATGTCATATTTATTGTGTTTTATCAGTGTATAGCCCCATCTTCCACCATTAGAAACATAAGGAGAGTATTTTTTCTAGTCTTGCTTCCCACAGTATCCCTTGTGCCTAGAACAGTGCCAGACACACAGCTAATAAATGTTATTAGTGGGAACAATATTAAATGATTGACAAAGAGTAAATTAGGTAGCAGTGTGGAAGAACAGAAGATCCTTCTGTGCTTTCTCTTAATATAGACAAGGATTTGAGTGGGTGTTTCTTTGGACAATGATGACAAGAAGCACTGTAAGGAGGCAGAGAAAGGGGATGGGGGAAAGAAGGAAACCAATAAGGGGTATGTTGTCTGCCACATCTCATAGCAGGTGCCACTGGGAGTGACTGGGGGCTTTGACAGAGGCTAAAATATAACTCAGAAGTATTCCTTCCGAAAGGTAACAAAGACAAAATGTTTACCCTCCAACTTCCACCTGTCATTGGCTAATGGGGCTGAGAATAATAACCACCACCTCTTCCAGGTCTCCCCTGACTGACATAGAGGCCTCAGAAACAGAGTCAGAGTTACCTGAATTAAAATGCAGAAGGCCCGTACTGGAATAATAATGCAAAGGACTTATGGACAAGGCATCAGCAGTGTCTACTAAAAACGTTAATAAAATGGAGGAGCTAAAAGTTGAAGTTTATTTTTAAGTTTTTTTTATTTATATTTTTGAGACAGTCTCTCTCTATTGCCCAGGCTAGAATGCCATGGTCTCAGCCTAGCTCACACCAATCTCAAACTCCTGGGCTCAAGTGATCCTCTTGCCTGAGCCTCCTGAGTAGCTGGGACTATAGGCACCCACCACGACACCCGGCTAATGTTTTTTTTGTTGTTTTTTTTTTTTTTTTGTTTAGTAAAGGCAGCATCTCATTCTTGCTCAGTCTTATACTCCTGAGCTCAAATGGTCATCCCACCTCGGCCTCCCAAATTGCTGTGATTACAGGTGTGAGCTACCATGCCCAGCCAAAGTATGCAGTTTAAATTGACATTTCACTTCAGTGTTGTTGGAAAATGAAGGTGCAAATGGGTAGAAAGAAGAAGAAAATAAAAGACATAATATGATCAAGACATATTTAGTATATTAGACAGAAAAATCAAACCTAATGGAGTGAAGGATTGTGACAGATGAAATTTAAAGGTTCATTCGTTCTTTGTCACAGGGGCCTTAAGTTTCACTCAAGATTTTGAACTTTGTTCTTTAAACATTGGAGAACACTAGAATATGTTTTATACAAGAATTATATGAAGAAGCAATATAACATAAAGATTAATTTGTTGTCTCTAAACATGTAGGGCTTCTGATCTTAAAAGTGTTGATCGAATAATATGATTCAGGCTTGAAGAGCCTGGATTCAGGTAATGGAAAAAATCAAAAAGATACATAAGATACAATGAATTATGTAAATGAAGATTAGGGAAGGAGGTGTCCAGGGTGCCAGAATTCACATCAGTAGGTCATGGCAATTGCACTTTCTTAAATTGCTCCAAATTTTTAACTTTTAACTTTTGATACTTTTTGGAAATTTTACCAAACTTGTACAAACTAGTTCTGATACCATTTCAAAAAGCTGAAGTGTATGTTTTTTTATGAATCTTTGTTAAAATTAATTTTTGCCAAAAACTAAGAGACAGAATCTGACAACCAAATGTTTTCACCAAGTACCAGTACAAGAAAGTGGCGGAGGAATTGTGATGGATTCCAGAAGGCACAGGGAGACAGCATGCAGGGTCCAGAGGCTTTTCTAAAGATGGCAAATCTGAGAAACATGGAAAACTCCCACTGAATGGAAACTGAACCCATTCTAGGAGAAGCACCCCAGGGTCAAAAGACAGTGATCAAGATCCTACATATGCAATCAAGAAGGGAGTAACTTGTCACCAGGTGACTTAAGGTAACAGAACTAAAACTAATGCCCAACACATTGCAAGCCAGGAAATATGAGCTGAGATAACAGTAAATCAAAACTCCTATATCAGAGCTGGCTGGTGAATGGAATTTTGATGAGTTACTTTAACAAAAAATATCATTACAAAGATCCTAAAAGTAATCAGTGCCTTCCCTTCAGGAACTCAATAAAATCATGTTACAAAAGGTGAAGCAATGCTTTCGTTTGTTTGTTTTACAAACTTTATTTGTGCCATTTTGTTTAAAAGTCATGCACAGGTTTTATAAGTGGAAACAAGTAAATATATATTTTTTAAGTTGTTATTTAAATAATTAATACATTACATTGTTTACAAGTCAAAAATAAAGACTGAAGGTTTACAGGAAAAATATCCTTCACATTTCAGTCCTCCCTGACTCCCTTTTCCACCCCTCCCACACATCCCATTGCTGTTAGTATTGCCCGTGTCCTCACCTATAAGTAAACACGAACGTGTCTTGACAGAATTCCACTCACACAGCTCTGCAGTCTGCTTTTTACTTAACAGTGAAGGTTTAGAAATAGTTACATATTAATACACAAAGAAATACTTACGCAATAATACATAGAGAATTATCTTAAATATTACAAATGAGTAATGTTCCATTATATCATCTTCATTTTGCACAATTTTGGTTATTCCATAATATTCATTTTGCATATATGTGAATGAAGTTACAGAATAAATTTTCAGAAGTGAGACTGATGAGTATAAGTATATACCTTGAAGTATAATTTTAAAAGAATATGAACTCAACATGAGCCAAATAAAAACAACAAGCTTCTTTTCTCTTTTTTCCTTCTTTTCTTTTTCTGCTTTCCTCTTTCCTGCCTTCATTTCCTCTCTCCCTCCTTCCCTTCCTTCCTTCCTCAAACTTCTGGGCTCCTTCCTTCCTTTCATATTCTTCCTTTTTATGTCTGTCTTTTATTCTCTTTCCTTCTTTTTGTTTTGTGAGAGTGGCTGGATAAAACAATCTGATCCTATATTTCACACAGGCAAATAAATAATCTTGATCAGCCTGAGAAAAGAAGAGCAAAGAGGATGCACCTGTCCTACCAGATATTACAACATGCTGCAATACATAAGCAGTAAAAGCAGTGAGGTATTGGTGCATAGAGAAAAAAACATCAATGGGATAAAGAAGAAATTCCAGAAGGAGATGAAAATCTATGTATGACAAAATGTAATATACTAAATCAGTTAGGAAAGATGGACTACTCTGTAACGTCTAATGGGACAACTAAGTGCCCATAGGAAGGCAAATAATATTGCATCCTCTATCAGATATTGTCACAGGACTGATAACACACTCAAGTTTAATAATATAAAGAGTTTAATAAAGGGAACAATTACAGAAGTTTGGATATAGTGTTGAGAAATCAGCAGCATCCTCTCACCAGATGAAGCCTCAAGGGGAGACAGTGGTTAACACCACAGGACAGAGAGGTCTGTGTGGAAAGGGACATCCAACAACAGCGTGACCTGAGGATGAGAAACACAGCGAGCTACAAAGACACCCACACCAGGAAAGTTCCCCTGTCCCTGAAATCTCCTGCCTCTGATCTCAACCGGCCAAATCCAAGTGGAAACCAGGAATCAGCTGATGTTCCCATACAAATTGTCTCCCCAGATTTGAGATGGGAGTAAAGGAATGATGGTAGAAATAGGACAAGTGGAAGATAGCACTGATTGATACTTCATAATCTATTATCAAAATAAACTCTAAATGGATAAATAAGTCAAAAAATGGGATAATCTTTTTAATGACTTGGTTTGTGTGAAGTGTTTCTAACTATGACTAGAAATCTAGAAGTCATTTAAAATTGGTAAACTTGACTACATTGAAAACAAAAATACTTCTGTATGACAAAAATCACAGTAACCAGAGCAAAGTGACGATGACAACTGGTGGAGGAGAGACTTCATTTCATCTACTGTCACAGACAAGCGCTAAAAAGCACCAAGAAATCAATTTTAAAATATCAGTAGAAAAAAGTTGACAAAGGAAGTGAACATATAATTCAGAAAAAAGTATAGTTTATCTCAAACATATGAAAATATATTAAATCTTACTCCTAGTTACACAGATGTAACTTACTCTCCTTGGAGATACCATTTTTCATTTAACAGATTGGCAAATACTAAAATATTGGGTATTACAACCTATTGATGCATTGCTGGTAGGAGAAAAAATTCCGTGGATGGAAATTTGGTAATTTTCTGAAAATTAAAAAATGGCATACTTTTCACCCTGCTTTACCCAATTTTCTTTAAATTCTTTCCTTGAGGCCCAAAACTGCCATCAAGCACCAAACAACTAAAATAATTCTGACCCTCAAAGGAAGGCTGTATCAATCAGCAAGCCCCATCAATTCAGGTTGTTCATTTATTTATTGGAAACCTTGTTTAAGAATATTGGATAGCTAGAACCAACTACGAATGGTCCCCCAATTTTAATTTTTTAACTTTTTTAACTTTACAATGGCTCAAAAAGGATTTCTTCCATAGTGCTGGAAATACTGAATTGGACTTTTTCCCAAGATAGGCAATGGCAATGAGGTGCAGTTCCCAGTTAGCTATGCAATCATGAAGACAAATAATGGATAATGTACAGTGTGTGATGCTTCCAGTATTTTTTGGATGCTGTGTTTTCTATTTTCCCATTCCATCATGTCATACAAAACACTCATCTGTGTATAGTATTCAACATTTATCATAAAGTAGCCTTTGTGTTTGATGGTTTTTTCCTAACTATAAGCTAATGTTAAATATTCTGAGCACGTTTAAGGTAGTCTAAACTAAGCCACGTGGTTTGGTAAGTTAGGTGCATTAAATACATTTCAACTTAAGATATTTTCAACTTATGGTAGGTTTATCAGGATGTAACTTCACTGTAAATGGAAACCAGCCTGAGCAATACAGCAAGACTCCTACAAAAAAAGGAAAGAAGGAAGGAAGGAAGGGAGGAAAGGGAAGGGAAGGGAAGGAAAGGGAAGGGAAGGGAAGGGAAGGGAAGGGAAGGAAAGGGAAGGGAAGGGAAGGGAAGGGAAGGGAAGGGAAGGGAAGGGAAGGGAAGGGAAGGGAAGGGAAAATGACAGGAAGGGGAGGAAGGAGGGAAGGAAGGAAGAAAGGATACACTCATACATTTTGAAATCTTTCCCCATTCCTTGAAATCTGCAGGGAGAAGGAAGGAAGGAACAAAAGGAAGGAGGAAGGGAGGTAGGGGAGAAGGAAGGAAGGAAGAAAGCAAAGAAGGAAGGAAGGAAAGAAGGAAGCTGGATGTGATGGTGTACACCTGTAGTCCCAGATGCTCGACTGGGAGGCTGAAGTAGGAGGATCACTAAAGCCCAGGAGCTCGAGGTTGCTGTAAAATCTGATAATGTGATTTTTGGTATTCTGGGTATATACCTAGTAGAGGAATTATAGGATTGAATGACAGGTCTATTTTTAAATTTCTAGGTGTTCTCCAAACATCTTTCCAAAAGGAATGTATTAATTTGCAAAGAACATATTATAACAAAGATATTTGTACCAGAATGTTTACTGCAGCCCAATTCATAATTGCTAAGTCATGGAAAAAGCCCAAGTGCCCATCAATCCACAAATGGATTAATAAATTGTGGTATATGTACACCATGGAATATTATGCAGCCTTAAAGAAAGATGAAGACTTTACCTCTTTCATGTTTACATAGATGGAGCTGGAACATATTCTTCTTAGTAAAGTATCTCAAGATTGGGGAAAAAAAGTATCCAATGTACTCATCCCTACTATAAAACTAATTTATGGCTTTCATATGAAAGCTATAACCCAGTTATAACCTAAGAATATGGTGAAGGGGGAGAGGGGAGAGGAAGGGGGAGGATGGGCAGAGGGAGGGTGATTGGTGGGATTACACCTATGGTGCATCTTACAAGGGTACATGTGAAACTTACTAAATGTAGAATATAAATGTCTTAACACAGTAACTAAGAAAATGCCAGGGAGGCTATGTTAACAAGCGTGATGAAAATATGTCAAATGGTCTATAAAACCAGTGTATGGTGCCCCATGATCACATTAATGTACACAGCTATGATTTAATAATAAATAAATAAAATAAAACAAAATCTGATAATGCCACTGCTGATAATGCCCAGTGACAGAACAAGACTCATCTCAAAAAACAAAAGAGCAACTAAAAGAGTTGCAGGTGAAAAACTACAAAAAGTAAATGCACTACTGAATTTTTCAAATGTTCTTTGGAATTAGATAAACTCTATTATTCTTGGTTTTAAAAAAGCTTTTAAAGAAGCCTTGTATACATTTTACTGTATGTGTATATTTGTGCATTGCATAGTAAACATGTGCATTAAAGATTTATACATACATGCTTATTCAAAGTACACATTATTCTTTCCTCCACTTTTTCCTATGTGTGCCTAGAAATAAAACTAGTGTCTTCTACTAAAACAATTTTATCTACCTTGAGATATCCGTAGATTGTCACTTGGCTATAGCTTTCATTTTCAGTATTATAGATTTTCATTTTTCATTTCTGTATTTATAGATTTTTAGTAAGAAGATTTTATTAAGAAGAAGGAAGAAGCTTCGTTGAGAGCTTTAAGCCAAGTGCCATTTCAAATGTCATATAAATACCAACTCTTTTTCTATCTCTTTTAAAGGTAAGGAAATTTTTTGAATAAGACAAGCATACTGGCTGTTAGTATAGCTCCATGTTTGACATTAGTGGATTTTATCTGTGCATGCATAGAACTATTTGACATAAATCAACTGTACTATTAAAATGAATATTTAAGGTAAATAAAAGTATTAAGCTGTTAAACTCCTTTACATGAAGAATATGAGTGAGTGATCCTACCAAGCTGTATACTGCATTATGAAATGTTAGCAAGCAGCTTAAACTATAGCCTTCAGGTATGGTGATACTTTGTCTGCACACGGGGTACAGAGTGGGCACGTTCATATCCGTCCCTTGTCTTTACTATCTGGTCTCTCAGATGATAACGGACAGCGCGTATGGAATGAGGCACTCTTCTGTGCTTTATGTATTTGCGCATTTAACCCTCAAAATAACCCCATTGGGAAGGTACTATTATCCTCATTTTATAGATCAGAAAATTGAAACAAAGAACCAAAAATAGCCTTGTCCACAAACACACAAATTAAAAATGGCAGAATAAAATGGAGATCATAGTCAGGGTCTCTTAGAGCCACATTCTCAGTCCTCCTCTGCCTGAGCAGAGTCTAACCCAGAGGATAGTACTTCATGAGACTAATTTTGGATGTCCAGATATGGCTACTCCTCCCTTTAGAATGGGGAAAGCAATGTTAAAATTTGTGGATACTATAAGGACTCCTCTTACGGGGGTAACAAAGACTGAAACGTAAAATGTCTCCTTTTTCTTGTGAACAATTTTAAGTGTGAACAAGTTTGCATGGTTCTTATTTCCTAGAGTTTTTGTTTCTCCTTTTTCATCTTTCCTCTTTGAATATTCTAGAATAAAGACATATATGTGACAAACTCAAGATTTAACTATTCTAAAGAACTGGGGTCACATTTTAATTTTACCCAGCTCATACATTTTGAAATCTTTCCCCATTCCTTGAAATCTTCAGGGATAAGATTGTTTAAAAAAAATCCCCAGAAAAAAAGGAAAAAATTCTTAAAGACCACAGCAACTAACTTTTAAATGTAAAATCTATTTCCTTAATCACTTTTTCTTCTCTTTAAAGGTTAAGAAATTGCTTTTGTTAGATTACCTTTTTAGTAGTTATAATAAGCTAAGCATATATTGATTTTCATTCCAAAATGATGTGTTGTGGAATACTTCCCAGAGTTTGTAGCATTTAATTTACACTCATATCTTTTATAATTCTAAATTTTTTAAAAAAAGGTTAAAATAAAACTAGAATGTCACACTTGTTGCAAGATTACATAAATATAACACCTGCATTGTCAAATCTTGTGCTGCCTTTACATCTCTTTTTTTTTTTTTTCTTTAGAAGGTAGTAATTCATGTTATTCAACAACCATTCACTGACAAATACCATGTACAAGATACAATTCTTGAGGCTGGGATGAGAGGATGAGGGGAACCCAGATCCTGCTTCCAAAGACTTTATATTCTCACAGAAGACAAAGACAAGCAAATAGATGATTATAACACCCAGTTGTGGCAGGCAGAATAAAAGCTTCCCAAAGATATCTACATCCTAATATCTGGAACTTGTGAATATATTAAGTTACATGCCAAAGAGAAATTAAAGTTGCAAATGGGATTAAGTTTGCTAGTAAACCAACTTTCAAATAGGAGAATTAACCTGGATGATATATGGTGGGCCCAGTGTAATCATAGGGGCCCTTAGCAGTGGGGAAAGGAGTCTCTGGACAATAATTGGTCAAAGGAAGATATCTGGCATAGAAAGATGCCAAGATGGAGGAAAGGGGCCTGAATCCAAGGAATATGGATGACCTCTAGAAGCTGAAAAGGGCAAGGAAGCACAGTTTCCCCCGTAGCCTCCAGAATTAATTAAACACAGCCCTGCTGGCACCTTGGTTTTAGCCCCTTGAGATTAGTGTCAGACTTCTATCTTACACAACTGCATGATAACAAAGTTGAATTGTTCCAGCCACATTTGTGTGGTGATCTGTTACTAACATATCAATGAAAAATGCTGAAACATAGGAACCGCGTATGATGTAAAGGCACCCAGGGAGATCTTAGCCTGGGGCAAAAAAGTAAGCTCCCTAAGAAAAGGATATGTACATATCATAAAGGTCGAGGTTTTCAAATGTTCCTCTCCCTGGTCTTCAAAATGTCCGAACTATCTTTTTTTTTTTTTTTTTTTCATTTCTTTATTTTTTATAGTTGGGGATTCATTGAGGGTACAATAAACCAGGTTACACTGATTTCATTTTTTAGGTAAAGTCCTTCTTACAATCGTGTCTTGTGCCCAAAAGGTGTGGCACACACCAAAGCCCCACTCCCCTCCCCCCCAAAAAAAGAAATGAAATCACACCTCTTTTTAAATCCTTTTCCTATGGTCCTCCACTATTCTCTGTGATTCTAATGGTGTTCAAACACAACACCAGCCCACAGAGCCCAGACCAACTCCACGTAGCAAACTACCCATCTACTGCAGTGATTGGCCCAAGATGTGGACACATGATCCAGCAGGACCAATC
>CAUYPK010047792.1:0-23974 GCA_963574355.1 Loris lydekkerianus
TTTTAATAGAGACAGAGTAATAGTCTCACTTTATGGCCCTTTGGTAGAGTGCCGTGGCATCACACAGCTCACAGCAACCTCCAGCTCCTGGGCTTAAGCGATTCTCTTGCCTCAGCCTCCAGAGTAGCTGGGACTACAGGCGCCCGCCACAACGCCTGGCTATTTTTTTTGTTGTTGTTGTTGTTGCAGTTTGGCTGGGGCTGGGTTTGAACCCGCCACCCTTGACATATGGGGCCAGCGCCCCACTCACTGAGCCACAGGTGCCGCCCACACAGCAGCATTATTAATAACCAAAAAGTAGAAACAACACAAAGGTTCATCAACTGACGAATGAGTAAACAAAATGTAGTATGTCAGTATATTCATACAATGGAATGCTATTCAGCCATAAAAGGAATGGAGTACTGATTTATGCTACAACACTGAAAACTTTCAACACATGATATGCTAAGTGAAAGCCACATATTGCGAATATTATGAGATTCCATTTATATGAAATGTCCAAAACAAGCAAATCCACAGGGAAAGAAAGTAGATAAGTGGTTGTCAGGGCTTAGGGACTGAGGCAAGAGGGAGTGACTGCTGATAAGTATAGGATTTACACTTGGAGTGATAAAAATGTTCTGAAATTAGTGACAGTGGCTGCACAACTTTGTAAATATACCATAAATCATTGAATTATATACATTAAAGTGAATTTTATGGTACATGAATTGTATCTCAACTTTTGTAATGGGAAGAAGTATAGTAGTCCCCCCCCCCTTGTCCATGGGGAATACATTCCAAGATACTCAGTAGATCCAGGACACCAGGTTGATGCCCAAAGCCATGAACCGTACCAAACCGTATACACACTATATTTTTCCTACACGTACATGTCTATGACAAAGTTTAATATGTAAATTAGGCACTATAAGAGAGTAACAACGATTAGGTCATTTCAAAAGTTTTGTCCGTTTTTATGAGTCTACTTTAAACTGTAATATCTCAGTGAATATTTATTCAATTTAATCAAAATAAGCGCCATTTGAATCAGTGCACTTTTGCCAACGTAACACAAGTCAATTCAGTCGGCATAAAAATTGGGTGCTCGGGATTCGATGAAGTCAACGAAGACCGTTTTTGCTAGGTCCTGATTGGCAAAGGTTCTTCCAGTGAGAAAGTTATCAAAGTGCTTGAAAAGATGGTAGTCGGTTGGCGAGAGGTCTGGGGAGTGTGGTGGGTGGGGCAGAACTTCGATGCTCAATTCCTTTAATTTTCGGACCGTGATTTGTGAGACGTGAGGCCGGGCCTTGTCGTGGAGCAGGATCGGACCTCTTCTGTTGACCAGTGCTGGCTGCTGCTGACACAATTTTCAGTACATTTCATCGATTTCCTCACAATAGGACTCTGCTGTGATGGTTTGGCCTGGTTGCAGAAAGTTATAGTGAATCACACCAGCCACTGACCACCATACAGTAACCATAAACTTTTTTTGGTGGGGTTTCGCCTTTGGGAAGTGCCTGGGTGGCTCATTGGTGTCCAACCACTGTCCTGAATGTTTCCTATTGTCGTAGAGAATCCACTCTTCATCACACATGACGATCCGATCCAAAAAAGGATCATTTTGGTTGCGCAAAAGCAATGAAGAACAAACCTCGAAATGTGACAATTTCTGCCGATCGTTTAAATCGTGGGGCACCCACTTTTCAAGCTTTTTGACCTTTCCAATACGTTTTAAACCATAAAATACCACATGGGAGCTGACACCCAGTTCTTCCGCCATTCCACACACTGTTTGTGATGGGTCAGTCTCCACCAGGGTCCTCAAATCCTCCTCCTGGATTACTCTAGATCGACCACTTCGGGGCTCATCTTCGAGGCCTAAAATTTCCGGAACAAAATTTCGCAAACCAACGTTGAACAGTGCGTTCATTAACACTATCATTGCCAAATGCCTGGTTAATTTTTGGGGTTGTTTCGGCAGTGCTTTGGTTCAATTTGAATTTGTAGAGAAAAATTGGCCGAAAATCGCTTAATGACATCATATAGTAATAGGCTGAAAAGAATAAAAAAATTAAAAGTAGGAAAAAATGAACAGCATCAATGTATAGAGTACAAAATTCTCCATCGATCAGTATATACCACGACACAGAATAAATATTTATTGAGATATGACATTAAAACGGACAAAACTTTTGAAACAACCTAATAATAATCATTTAAATTATAGTACCTTACATCATGAAGACCAGAGCTAGACAACAGGTTTTAAAATTTCCATTTTCCTGCTTGTTAAGCAAATTTCTTAACTTCTCTGTCCTTCCACCTCGGTAAAATAAAAATAATTCCACACATTTCGCAAAGTTGTGAAGAGTAATACAAGTTAATTAATATGCATTAGAGTAGTTTGCACAGTTCATGTGAAGCATTTGCTGATGACAGGAACACTGTCACCACTATTACTATTATTATTAGAAATTATCATCCTTCCTTTCCATGAACAATTTGAATTCAGTTCTTTCGTGAGCAGCTTTTCTTCCCTGATTCTCCCAATATGTGTTTAGCCTCCTTTAAGAATAAACTTAGGAAATTTGTAAGGTTTTTTTTAAAACCAAGTTTTTTCAAATGATACTAAAAATGTAAATATACTTTTCCCCTGTGTACTGTGAGTGCTTACCCTGCTTGCTTCTAATAATTATTTGATCAGGTTATTTTAATGAGTATTTTAGTTTTTGAATGTCTCCAAATATATTTCTGAGTCTGCAGTAGAGCAATTTTTGTTTTGAGATAGTTTTAAAAAAATGTTTTGACATTCCTTAGCTACTCCACTATTATTTTAAAAAAATCATTTAAATGTTTTTTACAGTATTTTTCTTTTAAGATAAAATTATGTGACCTCCTCTTGGGGATTTCATCTCTGGTCCGAGCTTTTCATCAGTGCCTGACAGTATGTGTGTACTTGGGTGTGCACACCACTTATGAGCATATTTTTTCTTGATCCATATTTGAATAATATTTTGAAATACTTGATCTGTGACAATCAGATGTCAGAAATATCAGGACTTGTGGAACACGAGATAGTTCATGAAAAAAGCTTGTCATGTTTTGTCGAATTATCTTGTTTAAGTTATATTTTAATTTAGAAGTCAGACTTTCAGATTGTTTTTATTTTTTGCTTGAAATGGATCTTCTCTCCATATTGTAGGCTCTTCTATCTTAGAATCTCTCTTTCCGCTTTGTGGGATAGGATGACTAGTATGAATGTTACTTTGTAGGGTATTCATTTGTGTGTGTGTATATACATGTTCTTTGTAAATAACACATTTTTATACATGTGTGTGATCTCAGACTTTGGTTTAAATTTACTAATTGCAAATATATCCCCGTCTCTGTAGTGTCTTTCCCCTCTGTTCTTCAAGACTCATCTTTGCGTCACTTTCTTTCTGAAGAATCTTTAATTTCCTTCGACTTCTTACTATAGTGTGATCCTTTACCAGAGCTCCTTTGATATTAAGGTTGGCATCTTGATATGTGGTAAGGAATATCAATCAATCAATGTTGATCAATAATAATATAATTATAAAACATCGTATGTTTACCCCTTACTATGTGCTTTTATATATACCATTTAATTCACATACAAAGCATAGCTATTCCAAGTAACCAAGATTGATATCCTCATTTTACTTTTGTAAAACATAAAATATAGATATCAACATATATGGATATATGTGTCAATATATATGAATATATATGGATAAAGTATAAAATACCCATATTTTACAAAAGTAAAACATAAAACATAAAAACATATGTTTTACTTTTATAAAATATGGATATCAATCTTGGTTACCTGGAATAGCTATGCTTTGTATGTGAATTAAATGGTATATATAAAAGCACATAGTAATGGGTAAACATATGGTAAACACCCAAAAGATGGTAGATTTTTTGTTATAATTATTTGACCTATTTGGATTTGTCCCACCTTTATTGACTGTGAGTTCCTTTTGAGTCAGGTACCGTGGTATATCATTCTTGAATTCCTCAGTTCCCTGGCATATAGGTGATTCGTGGGTGAATTTATAACAGAATGCATTTACCATGTAATATCCCACTATAAATCATGATGGCCTTTCCTCACCTGCTAGCAATTGCTTGGAGTATATCTGAATTGATTTTGTTCGACTTCCATGTTTTTCCCTTTTTAAAGGGGCCTTTTTGGTTCTTAGCAACCAGAAACAACTTAATCATTTGCCATTCTCAACAAATATTAATTTTGATTTTTTTGATTATTCAGTAAGGGGAGAAGCGTATAGGCAAACAGTCCATTTGACAGTCTACTGATTTGCTCCTTGTTTCTGTATTTATTATGACAGCTAGCTGTATGTCGGAGACTAGATTATGAGCTATGGGGGCAAAGAGGATGATGTCTAAATACACAAATGGGACTGATGGGTTCAGTCAAAACTGTTGCTCCGTAAGGCACTCAGTAACTCACACTCATTAAAAACATCAAGTAAATCCTCTTGTTTCTGTATCACTATGTCTAAATGTCAGTAAAACAAATCTTTTCAGTTCTCTGATCCATTGTTCAAATTATACTGGTAAAATCTGCCTTTGTTAAAACTTCCTTCGGTTCAGATGTGTGAAGAGATTGAGAGTAAAATATCCTAAAATACTTCATATGATGTTTTCTAATTGTAAAATATTTTGAGAATGCAAATTTCATTTAAATGTCAACCGTAATTAAGTATGTGCCATTTGTTTTTCTACTCAGGTTTCACAGTTTGAGGGAATGTTTTCCCCCCCAATTTAATAAATATTTGTTTTATTTCACATGAATTAATTCAAAAGTGGATAAGAGCAACATATTTTAATCAACTATTGTTGTGATGGACTAGAAAATAAATTTATTCACCAAGCAAACTGTTTACTGTGAATTTGAGTGGGATTTATCTTGCTTAGCCTTGGCAGGCTATGCATACAAGGCGACAATTAATAGGAAAGCCAAATATGTCTACTGCATACTGCTTTTTCTTGAACATGTCATAGGTATTTAGTATATAAAATTTTAGACTATTTACACCATAATGTACTATAGCTAGCTGTGTGCAAACAATAACCATTGAAGTGAAGTAGTAGAGGAATTCATAGGCTCTGTGAACTATGCGATTTTAATTGGTATGAAATATGTGCTTATGTTTGTTTTCAGTTACATTCAGAATCTGAAATTTGGTTTTCTACGTATAAATCACACAACCACATTTATATTGTATTGTGTCTTTACCTAGAGTGCTGGCAGGTGAACTAGATGTTACTATGTAGGTAGGTGCCCTGTTCTTCCCTGCCACCCAGCTCCCTCTTAAAAACTCGAAAGATTTTAACGTCTCTTTCAGTGTGATGGTTAAAAACACATCCTGATAAATGGGATTAAGAGAAGAATGTGAGTTTTCTTCATCTGTCAATGCAGACTTGTGTGTGGCTAAGTTACTTTTGGCAGAATGTAGTTAATACATCTGATTGTACTTACAAGCAAGGGCAAATGGCACACGTTTATATTTGTCACCATTGAAATCACATAAATTAGACAAAGACAAAATGTAATCATCTTGTCAGACCTTTGCAGTGCAAATCAGATTTTTGACTGTGCAGTTTTGATAAAATGGCAATTACACTTGGATCTGAGTGTAGCATAAATTACTTTCAAGCCATTATATTGAGTACAATGTATGTAAAAGAAATGCTTAATTCCTTTGCCATGGTTACTTTCTTTTAAAGGTTTGTTATCTGGGTGCCTAGAATGACGGGGTGTAATGGAACGGAAGCTGAAAACAGATTCGAGGAGTAATTTCCATGTCAGTGTGTTCTTGCTTTGCTTCTTCCTCCTGAAATGGGCTGTTTATTCCACGAACTGTGTTCTTAATCGACTGCTCAAGCTTCAGGGCATACCTTAGTCTACGTGGGACGTTGTTTCTTAAATTTTTCTTTCTCTAGGATTAAGTGATTTATCTTTTTAATTGTGAAGAATTCTTGTGTGGAAGCATAATTTCAGGGAAACAAAACTGAAAGCAGGGAAGGACAGTTTCATAAATGGAGAATTTTGATTTGGCTTATATGGGACCAAGGGATCATTATTGAATGTGGGTTTCTTAATGGCCTTTGAATCCCCTTTCTCCTGTTACTCTTAGCTGACGGACCTTTAATTTCTCTTACTGGATGGAACACTCTAGCGTGAGCGCCTATGCTGGATTTTCCATTTCCTATATATCCCCACGGCCATCCTGTAGAAAACACACCATCATGGTGGAAGTGCATCTTGGTCTGGAGTAAGTAGGTCATAGCTCGTTCCTAGTTGTTGGGAAGGTGTAAGTGGAAAGAGGAGTTTGGGCATTTGATTGTAAATGTAGGGAGTGGCTGTTCTGGTATACACACTATGTATGTTCCCTTTCTTAACACTTCTAGCTTAAAAGGGGGGATTTTATGATGCCAGGGACAAAGGGATGTCTGCAGTGTAAACAATTCTCCCCAGATCACATTACTCCCAAGTGTTAAAGCTCACGTTCATTCTCTCTGGCTTCCATACCCAGGTCGTTTTCGGGATGGCTCACAGCCTTTCTCACATGGAGTGGAGTGTGCCATTCATTCGTGTGAGATCCACTATAGGTAGAGTGGAGTTCCTCAGGTTTCTGTATTTTACCTGGCTTGCCTGATGAGTCAAAGGCGAGGGAGTGGAACTTCGTGCCTGGGTTTTTATCTGGAGGAAGAGATGTAAAGCTAGGAAGTAGGTGTGTAATTCTAAAACAAATTCAGAAAATAAGGCTACATTGAAGCTATTTTGTACATTCCTTTTTTAGCTCACTTGGTCTTTACTATGATGGCATTCTGTTATTACATTTGGTGGAAATTGGATTACTTACTGGGAGAATAATGCCTTCTCTGTGGATTCTACCCCATTTGAAGCACTATTACCACTCTAATGTTCAATCATGAATTGTGAAAACTGTATGTATTTCCCATGTAGACTTTCATTAGAAGATAGAACATGTGTGCCTGAAAAGGAAAATAAAGTACTATCCTCTCCTGTTGTGAGAGGTATCTCTATTTATATAGCCATGATTTACTGACTACCTGTGGCCTATATTAAAAAAAAAAAAAAAAATCTGAACATACTAGTTGGCTTCTCTGTAAAGAAAGATGTGTGTCCAGTGGAAATCCGTGTCTTTTCTTAGCAGTAAGATGTTTTATGCTGTACGAGTTCAGCAGAGATATGGTAGGTGTCACCTGTCACCTAGCAACAAGCGTTCTTTTCTGTGTCTTTAGCTTCTCTTTTCATTTTTAAGTCAAAATAGCTATGAAAACGTGGCACTTAGATTTGCATTTATCTCCAGAAATATTTAGATTAACCTTCAAATATTTTTAGTTCCCAAGATAACTCACTGTGACAGATGAAACAGGAATAACTTTAAGTGAAGGGGGGGAAAAAAGCAACTTACGTAGTAGGAACCTTGATGCTCAGCAAGGCAGACTTGGACCTGTTACATAAATAACACAGGCTTACACTTACAAAACCTGCTTCTTGGGTTCCCTAATCGGCTTTAAAAGCATGGCAACTGAATTGACTCTCCATAGAAACCTTTATTACCTGATTTTCAAAATCATTATTGGAAAACACAAGATCATAGCCAATGAAGCGGTGATTTGTAAACCTGAATATGGAAGACAGAATTCCAAACAGGACAGCTGTACCAGCACTGGAATTCCGTTTACTTGAAACAGAGCAACTAAATTACCTTTGGGTGGAGAGTAGAATGATGCCTTCCCTGACTAGTCAGATGTCCATCAACCCATTTAAAACGTGTTTTTCCACCTCCATAAAGGATACATCAAGGATTCCCAGAGGAGCTGGCAACAAGTGTACTTGTGGGTCCTGAGTATTTGAAATGTATTAAACACTGACCTTTAAAGATTGAGGGCGTAATAGATCCTTTATGATGTGATGAGGAACAAGCAATCTGGTACTGTGATATAATCTAAGGCCTGTACTCTGTGGCAATTATTCCAGAGTAAGTCCTTATTTGTTAAAGTATTGCATTCACTTTCGTGGTGGCCAAATTCACTTCTGTTGTCCAGGGTGTACTCTGTAAATTCTAAAGGAAACTGGGTAATTGTGTGTGGAAATTTTAAGAGAGAGTGAGAGGAAAACAAACAAACAAAAAAAAGAACAAGAAAGCAAAGAATTTAGAAAATCATTCTTGATTGCTTGTAACTACTAATGTGAAACAGGTGTAACTGGAATTTGTACACCTGTTACACGTATTACCCTTGTAACAGGTGTAACTGGAATTTCTTCCCGCTGTCCTTTCAAACATGAATATTTACCCATGGTTCTGGGTAGTAGTATTCTTTTTAAAATAAATCTAAACAATAAGTTAAGGTATCCTTTAAAATGGAAGAGTGAAATTAGAACCTTCCTAACACAGAGAACTGATAAATGCCTGAGGTGATGGATGCTCCATTTACTCTCATGTGATGAGTTCACAGTTTTACACTGGCATCTAAATATCGCCTGTGCCCTATAATGATTATGCCTGCTATTATGTGCCCATAATAATTAAAAATAAAACATTTAAAACAAGTAAATCTAAAATTATTTCTAAAAGGTAATATTTATGCCTCCCCTCATTTCTCATGTTTTTCATATTGAAATCAGTAAGCTGAGAATCATTTTTGAAGCCAGGAAAGTGTGAGATACTGATGATGGACACTGGCCTTTAAAACTTATGTGCTTTGGGAAGATTTACTGGATAATTTCAGAAACCTGTTTGGCAGAGCTAAGTAAATTTAATTTAGAAATTGATGAGCTATTAACTGTTATTGGAAATGTGCCATTTTCCTTTTTATATCATGACTTGGTTTTGATATGAATGTGGGGAGCAACCCAAAGGCCCTTTAGCATGCATAAAATTAGAGAGTCATCTGTTCTGTTGTGTGGCCTACATTTAGGGAAATCTTCCCCCCACTTCTGGGCTGTCAGTTGAAGACTGATAATTCCTACATGTATGGCACCTAAGGTTTTACAGATTGCTGTGTAGACATTACTCAGCCATAGGCAAAGTAGATAGAACCTGGATTATTCCAGCTTCTGTCGAGATGAAAATTGGGCCTCAAAGAGGTTGAATGGTTGTTTAAGGTGATACAGATAGTAGATGAGAGAAATTATGGACAGGTCATCTCAGCTCTAAACTGTACCCTCATTTCTTTCTTTCATTTGTGCTGCTTCAAGTATGAGACCGAAAAGCAAGAGGTGAATCATGAACACTCTTAGGAACTTGAATAGAGACCCTTGTACTAAGACTTGGGACTAAGGCAGAGGTTTCTAAAGACCCTGACGTTCTGACTTGTTACCTTGGGTATAAAATTTGCCTCTTACCAGTTTTATCATTGTCAAGTAGATCTTAAAATACTCCATATGCTCAACTCAGAGAACTACTTTAAAAGAAAGTGATATTATGAGAATAGTTTGTTAATTGCACAATGCTGTAAAATATGTTACGTATAGTTGACATAATTTAATGTTTAGTTTAGTCTGCAGACTATAAAAATACAGATTAAATCATGAAGGTCTAAGTTACTTGGGCAAGAAATACCCACATAATCAATGTAAGAGGGAATTTTCTTTATTTGGGTTCTCTTCCATTTATTTCTGCTTATTAACTTCAATCATTCATTTGACAAAGTTCTCTTGTTGTGCTAACATTTACTAGGCTCTTCTGTGTTTTGGGAGGCAAAGATGAGAATGGTGCCATTAGCCCTGCTAACATATTGTCCTAGTGGGATTATGAATTGGTGCAGCTAAGTACAATACTGTAGGATGATGTTGCCTGGCTAAGGGGTGAATGGCCTCTGTGTAATCTATACAAGCTATTCCTGTTTAGAGTCTGTGTGTCTGCCTAGAGAGGGCATCCTTTCTGCTGGCATTATCCGGGCTGCAGAGTCGCCGGTGCACATAAGACTTACATGGAAGGGTGTTTGTATTATTGGTAATGAAAATCATAAATTATTAGACAAAAATTAGGGAGTAAATAATGTTGTATCCCAATCATGGTGTATTAAGAATGTTAGATTAAGCATCAGTAAATTTAATATCATGAGAAAATGCTCTTGTTAACATGTATTAAAGCATGAAGAAAAGTACAAAAGTACCATTTTGAAATATTTAGAGAGCTGGAGTGAAGGATTGAAGCCAGTTTTTTGAAATACTTTTGAACATTCTGCTAAGAAGGTGGAACTGATTGGAGTAGATATATTTTGAAGACTAGAAAGGAAGGAGAAGACATGTGGTTGAGAGCCTGGTGTCTGAGATTACTTTTTTAAGGATTTCAGAGGATACTGCGTTATGGTTTCATTATGTTAAATAGAAGAATTATGAAGTTCAAGATAATACTCCCAGTCTGCCACAGTAAAATATTGCATTGTATTTTCAGTATCATGTCTAGTAGTGGTGAAAGCTGTAGTACATATTGGGGGATCTGTTTTGAGACGTAAGTCATGCAGAGAACTGTAGTTAAAACTGAAATAAAATTAAAGACCCATTCCCTTCACAGCCCAAGCCCACGGAACTTGTGAACTCTGCTGCATTTCATTGCTTCGTTCATGAAGCCTTGTGAGTGAGCAAGTTCTTTTTCGGTTCAAATATATGGAAACACATACACAGAAAACCAAGCCCAGTGCTGCGGTACATAGACATTGGCACAGAGAGGGTGCTGCTGAGAACTCCAGGGCATGGCCCCTCTTGAGTATAATTCCAAACGAAAAATAAAGTCAACTGTGCCTAATAAACTGGCTCAACTGAGTGCCAAAGAAAATTTTCCTCATGAAATGGAAATTCTGAAGCAAGTAACATAATGCTCAAAGAGAATGACTAGGAAGACTCGGAAGATACATCCAAATGGGGCAAGTGGTTTTTTGTAACCAGAACTTTCTAACCTGCTAAATCCTGGAGATTTAGGACCTTTTATAAACCATGTAAATTTTTACTTATTTACATTTGTTTAACTTTTTAGAAGAGATATATATATTACTTTAATTTTTTTTTTTTTTTTTTTTTTTGGAGACAGAGTCTCACTGTATGGCCCCAAGCTAGAGTACAGTGGTGTCATCCTAGCTCACAGCAACCTCAGACCCCTGGGTTTAAACGATCCTCCTATCTCAGCCTCCTGAGTAACCTGGACTGTATGTGCCCCGCCATAATGCCTGGCTAGTTTTTCTGTTTACAATGGAGATGGGTCTTATTCTTGCTCAGGCTGGTCTGAAACGCCTGAACTCAAGGGATCCTCTTACCTTGGCCTGCCAGAGTACTAAGTTTATAGCCTTGTGCTATTGTACCAGGCCCATTAACTTACATTAATTCTTTTTATGTTATTTGAGTATTGTTCAACATGGAGCCACTAAAAATTGTGTTATTCTGAACATTCGTATTGACTATAAAAAGAAAAAAAATTATCATTGCGTTAGTAAAACAGCATTACTTTAAAATCTTAGTTGCTAAGAAGCGTTTGTAATCCAGTGCTAGATTTTGGTTTACTACCTACTGGTTGTAATGTGAAAATCATAGGTAATGCTAAGAAGCCACGTTCTCCAGTTTGGTTATCTGGGATTCCTCTTTCATATAGTAAATTCAGAAACCAGTTTTGCTGTTTCCTTTTCAGCCTTCTCTCTCCGGCATCCCTACCGGTTTATGTTCCTTCTTCCTTTCTCCCTTCCCATTGTCTAGATCTTTATTATCAGATGCTAAGGATCTTGTGATGGGATCTGGGCTGTGTTTCTTCCTCTGCTCCCTAATTTTGCCCTTTCATGGCTGCTAAAAAGCAAGCCAGTAACAAATAACTGAAGAAAAATGGTTCAGTTATTATTTTTATAATGTCATTCCACTATCAAGACCTTAAAGAATTGTAGGATTAAGATGGTTTTTTCTTTTTTTCCCCTTGCTAGAGGAATACCAACTTGTAGACCTTTTTCTCATTTGTTTTTTTAATGTGTGTGCTTTTCTTACAGGATCAATGTGACTCTAAGAACAAATGGATGAGTGAATATCTATATGAAGAGGAAAACAGTAAAGGTTGGTTGTCCAAACATGATTGCATTGAAAAACGCTGTTTTGAACATTACTTTAGGACAGTTTATTCTCATGAGAGCACTTCCTTGTTTGAATATGATTCAGGTCCACACATACACATACATATCTATTTTTAAAATGTAGCTTTTCTTTTTAACCTCTTAAGTGTAAAGAAATGTATAAGGAAGCAACCCATTTGTTGGTTCTTCATAAACCTAGCTGTCATTCTTTTCCAGAACTTAAGCTGGTATTTTAAGAATCAACTTTCAGATGTATAATAAAAAAAACCCAGAAAACCACTCATTGCAACTGATCATTGGTACCAAAACAGAAGGCAGATTTTGTTTAATATACATCAGTTCCTGTAAGCATAATCCCAGCACCAGCGCTGTATGGTGTGTAATTGCTGTCACATGTGGTCCTCTTTGCCCTGCAGTCTTTGCTTTCCTCAGAGAAGCAAGATCCTCATGAAAGGCTTTAACTCTGGTTTCTGACCGACAAGTACAGTATAAATTAAAGGAGGAGGGAAACCTGTGAATTACAGCAGTAATCAAATGCTGGGCCTCACTTTATTTGTGGTGGTTATTTGAGATTTTGTTCTGTTACCTACTGGTTGTAATATAAAAATCATAGGTAATACTAAGAAAATTAAGATATCTTAAACCCTCCATCTGATAAATAAGGTTTTTACACTGAGCAGGCTGGTACAGAGGCAGGTGCCTCCTGACTCCTCGTGTAGCTACGCAGCACATACAATTTCATGTGTTCCTTTTCCTATTCTGCTCTTTTCAAATAAATGCTTGTTATGGCATGTCCTTTTCTGCCCATTCTCTTTCACAGTTACTCATATACGATCTTACTTGTATATTCCACTTAAAATTTCCTTCCGGCTTGGTGCTTGTAGCTCAAGCAGCTAAGGCGCCAGCCACATACACCAGAGCTGGCAGGTTCGAATCCAGCATGGGCCCGCCAAACAACAGTGACAACTATAGTCGTAGTCCTAGCTACTTGGGAGGCCTAAGCAAGAGAATCATTTAAGCCCAGGAGCTGGAGGTTGCTGTGAGCTGTGATGCAACGGCACTCTACCCAGGGTGGACAGCTTGAAGCTCTGTCTCCAAAAAGAAGAATTCCCCCCCTTCCATCCTCATGGCTAAAATGGCTCCATTCTGGTATTTATAGATGCAGACTTTCTTGCCATGCAGAAAGAGCACTGATCCAGAGCTGATACAAAGGAGATTTTGGGGGGTATCAGCAATGTTCTTTTTCCCAACCTTGAAATAACATAGATGCATTTCCTGTGTGACGATTAATTATACCACGTACTTATTTGTATGTGGATCAGTGGCGTGTAAGTAAACTGATTCTTTGGGGGGAGGAGAGAGGGAAGCCCTGATTCGTAGTGTTCGTCAATTTTCATGATGTAAATACTCTTACTACAACTGGTTTCAATGTTTTACCAATTGGCTTGTAAGATTTTTAAAATTTAACAGTTGGTGCTCATGAGCTGGGGATGAGCTAGCTTCAGCACACCATTTGATAATTACGTTTATAAAGTAAAGCTAAAAAAAGTTTAACTCCTTAAGACCAGTGGGGCCAAGGCACTGAATTTAAATTTTCATGCCTCATCTCTTTATAAACGTGGAAATGCTTTTCACTTCTTGTCATGCAAAATGTCTTTATCCCTTCCTTATGTATGATGTTGAGATAGTATTAGTTTATTTTTTGGTTAAATTGTCATTAAATTTTTATGTTTGAGTGGATCAATGTTAACTTTGTAAGTTTATACAATTTGGCAGTGTCATTGTTCTGTAACTAACTTTATTATGACAACTGAATATCTGTGGCAGAGAGAATTATTGTGTTAGAATTTACCCAGAGGATAAACTCTCTGAGTATTATCATGAGTAATTGTAATATGCTATATATGATTTATTCTAAATGATTGTGCCTTATAGCTCATTAAGTCATGAGTTAAAAGGTTTTTAAAGAGGAACCAGCATTGATTATTTCAATTAATGTGTTTGACCCATTGAATTACTTTTTTGTCATTGCTATTTTTTAAAAAATATTTTTCATCCATATTTTGAATTGTAGATGCCTTAGAACAAAGAATACATTGATGCTTGTTTTTAAGCCTATTAGTTCTTAGTTTAACAAAGTCTAATTCAGGGAGAAAATTGTGGAGTTTGGACATTCATCTCTTTTGTATTTCAAATACATTGACGAGGTCACTATTAAGATGAAGTTTATACAATGTCAGCAGTGGAAGCAACATTGCCATTGTCTGTACAGAGTCCAAAAGAGAGTTTGAATGCGGCTTTTAAAACTGTTCTGTGCATTTCCAGTTTGCCAATGGAGACAAAATCTTGCCAAGAGCCACAAAATATCATGCTGTGCCTTTCTGCTTAGGTTCTAAAATTTGTATAGCCTATTTGGGACTTATAAAATTTCTTTTGTGTCCATGGTAAGAGTTTTACTTCTAGATTCAGTCTTCATTCTTAAAAAAAAAAAAAAAAGAAAAAGAAAAAAAATTACATTTAGTTTTTCTTTGCTTGATTTGAGTTCCTTACTCTACTTTATTGTACCTGTATTTGTCCCTTTACCTTCTGCCATTAGAAAACATGAAATAAATTCTATGAAGATGCTGGTCATCCATTATTTCCTGCCTACATACGTCAGTATAAAATGTGGTGGATGAATGCTTTAATGTATTCCAGCAAATTGCTCTCACTGTGAGTATGGTGGCTTGTTTGTGGACTTGGCTGACTCTGTGCTTTGCTTCATTCCCCTCCACTCCCCCAGGCAGTTCAGTGTATTTACCCAGTGCTTCCCAGCAGCTGACTCAGAGCAGGTGTTCAAAACGTACCCGTGCATACACATTATGTTAGAGTTCACATTAAAACTTTTGCTTTGTGACTACTTCTGGTGAACAAGTGCTTAGACCACCTAGCATGGGCAGTGGGGTGACTTTCACTTCAGCCTTTGGGAACCAGGAGAGCAAGAGCAGCTCTTCTGAGAATGATTTCATTCCTTACAAAACAGGGTTTGTTTCATAGTGATGGATGGAAACCGTGGTCACTTTAAATTTCTTCTCCGTGATGTTCTAGTGCTCACTCTTCACACAGGATAGAAGGATTTTAATAGCAAGCCAACTGTTTTTCACTTGGAATTAAGTAGCCATGGGTGTACAAAAAGTCACAATCTGTGTAAATGAAACGTGTTCCTGGGCTACTGTAATTATATGTAGCATAACTTCCCAGACAATAAAAGGGGAAACCAGAAAAAGATCAGTCTTGGCTCTGCAATTGTTTGAAAGATCTTGGACCAGTGTTTTCAACTTTAGTGAATTTGAACTGTTTCATCAGAGAAGTGGAGCTAAAACGGCTGTTCTGCCTACTGCAAGAATTGTTATGGTGCCTACTGCAAGAATTGTTGTGTGTGTGGAAGTAAAAAGAACATATTTGTGAAAAAGATCTAAAGCTGCAAGGGTGTGTGTGGTATTATTATTTTTGCAGCAGAAGGGAGATTCACACACGTGTATGACTTCACAAAGTCAGATATCTTTAGCATGGGAGGTTCCCTCTTAGACGCTGAGTCTACCGTGTCTTAGAGCATGGCTACTGTCCCTGAGACCTGGGGGTTGCCTTAGCATTGAGTACTCCTTAGAATGTCCTAGTTCATGCTGCATTCATCCTATTTCCAGCCATGTAGAATTATACTTTAAAATTCTCCCTTCTATTGAGCCAAAGCAATAGATCTGATAATGATACCAACTGGTAGATAGATCACAGTTTTTTATTAAAATATCCTGAGTGAGGTCACTCTTATTTCTGTCAAGTTACTTCAATTATGTGTATCTCATTTCTCTTATTTGGGAAGTAGGAATAAAATGATGTACAGGGATTTGAGGAAGATTATGGAATTGTTGAAGTAAAACATGGCTTTATTATTTGAAAAGATGATGCAATACTCATGTTAAAAATCATTAAAGCATGCAAACATCTCATCACCTCCCTGCCTCAAACCATCTGTATAACATTTGGTGAATGTTATTTGCATCATCCTTGTTCATACATATAACTAAATAGAACGGTTTAATAAAAGTAGGGTCATATTTATACTGTATTTCTACAAAAATATTTGCATTTTGTATTTCTTATGAAGAGCATTTTTTTCAGTCTGCGTCCGTCCAATATAATGGAAAAAGTGAAATTGAAAGAATTTATTGATATGAGTGTCCTTTCATTAAAGTGGTATTATTCCTTAATAGCTAAGAAAAAAAGGACCGACATTAAGTTCTAGTAATTCTGTGTGTGTGTGTGTTTTTTTTTTTTTAATTGCCTGAGTTTTAAATAGCATCTTTTAACTTTTTTGCTAGGAAAGATGGGAACATTGATTATTCTCTTTTTCTTCTTTTTGTTTTACTATTCTTTTCAAGATTAAGGTTATTGATATTTATTTTCTGATTGTAAACCATTATTATCAAAGCTACTTAGGTTTTAATTATTACCTGTCTTAGAAGTATGGAGCATGGGTTTCCTGTTTGGCCTTTGGTGCCCCTGTAAAGGCTAAAGCAAACAGTTTTGCTTTTTGTACAGGATGTCCATGGTTTTTTTTTTTTTTTTCCTTAACCTTAGAAGTTCAGAAACTTCATCAGTTATGTCTTGATTTTATTATTGTTTATCAATTTTTTTTTGGATCTTGTTCTTGAACTTTTGAGTAGAGTGAAGAGGTTTAAAAATTATATTTAAAGCATTCTATTTGTTTTGATCTTTTCTTTAGTAACCTTGAAAATAATTACAATATTTCCTCTTGATTTTTCCCTATCTGTGGTCTTCATCTTTAACTTTTTAGTTTCTCTTTATGTGCTTTGCCATTGAGCATTTTTTCTTACTATGTTTTCAGTTAAATTCTTCATTATTTTTTTGTTCCCCAAGTGGCTTTTCACCTCTGTTGTATTTCATAACCCTGTCAGCTTATTTTTGTCTCCTTTCAATTATTTTGTTTCTCACTTTATATACTTGTCCCTCTTCCTTGAACTTCTCTTCTTTTTTACAGAAAGATCCTTTTGTCTATAATTGTTATGAATTTTTTGAGTCTATGAGGAGTTATTTGTCTAAATTCTCCATCTGCTTGGGTAATTCCTCCTGTAATGTTTGTTCTTCGCTGGCCTTTTACTTACATTTCTTTCTGGCTTTTGATATTTGCTGCGTTTACACACAATTCCCCTGTGGCCGCTCCTTGATTACTGCCCGCCTTTACATGGACCAGTGTTTGCCAAGGTAGTGTGAGCAGGGTCGGTGACTTGGGTCTGAGCTGGAGGACTCCACATCTTCGATGGGAGTTTATTTCAAATACCGTCTGAATAAAGTTGTCCTTTCCAGAGTCTCTCCTCTCTTGCCATTGTGCAGCAAGGCGAGGGCTCCTGTCTGCCTTCCTCTTCCGCCTCTTGCAGAGGATGTGGGAGCTCTGCTTTATCAAATACTGTGCCTGTGCATTTGTTTCTTTAGCACAACTTTCTTGGCTTTCCCAAATGCTGATGCCGAAGTCTGTCTTAAAGGATCATTAGATGGAAACCTTGTAGAACTGGGATGGTTACTTTTAGGAAATTCTGTGTTTTACTCAACATCTGGGGAGGTGTATGTCAGCTCCCAGTGGCCTCCCAGATTTCACAGTATTTGACAGGTACGTTTTGATTGTTTTTATTTTGACTAAAGATGGGGTTTTCCTCTTTTTTCTGCGAAGTGTATAAAATGCCTTTATGTAAATTTTTATTTTATTTTATTTTATTTTTTTATTTTAAAAAGACAAGCTGTCACTATGTTGCCCAGGCTGGAGTGCAGTGGCCATTCGCAGGTGTGATAATTGCATGCTGCATCCTCAAACTCCTATGCTCAGGAGGTAATCCTGCCCCCGTCTTGCAAATAGTTGGGACTTCAGGCACATGCCGTTGTACTTGGCTTACACCACCATTTTTAATAAGTAATCTTTTAAATACAATTTAAGGGACATGTGGATGTATGGGACATTTTGAATTTGTTGTTGTATTTCAAAGCATGACTCTGTACTCAGACTGCCGGGTTTTAATCCTCCTTCCGCTAGTGCTTCATCCTGCTTCTCTATTTCAGTTGCCACATCTGTGATATGGGGATAAGGAAGTAATGGTGCCTAGTCTATAAAACTGTTGTGAAGTTTAAATGAGAAAAATATGCCAAACTATTTATATATTACATATATAAGCACTAGATACCAGTGTTTATTAAAATAGCCATTTTTATTATTTTAAGCCATAGTAGTTGTGTTTAGAGTGTAGTCACTCTGGCTGCAGAATTGACTACTCGGGCCAGAGTCATTATCATACTGTTCCTTATGGGTTACCTGGCATCCTAGGATCTGACACTCTATGTTAAAAAGGAATAGATACAGTTGGCTTTCTCTTGGAGAAAATCAAATTCTTGAAGACATTGGATATGCTGCGGTTGTGTGGACATATGTCACTGGTTCATTGGCAGTGTTAGTGACGTCTGTCCTGTAGTGGTGTGGACGTATGTCACTGGTTCACTGACAGTGTTGGTTTCGTCCATTCTTTAGTGGTGTGGACATATGTCACTGATTCATTGACAGTGTTGGTAACATCCGTCCTGTAGTGGTGTGGACGTATGTCACTGGTTTGCTGACAGTGTTGGTTTTGTCCGTTCTGAAGTGGTTGTGGACATGTGTCACTGGTTCATTGACAGTGTTGGTGACGTCTGTCCTGTAGTGTGATTAGATTCAGCAGCCCTGTATTTAGCATTTATTACTTGTTAGGCACTAGGCTACAAAGGCAAATTGCATTTAGACCCTGACTTCATCTCAGGCATAGGCCAGTAACTTACTACCACTAGATGTGAATTAGTGCTATGATACATTTAATAAAGCGTAAGTGCTGGGGGGTGGGTTACAGAAGGCTTCACATAGCAAGGGATCATTTGAGCTTGGGAGCAACAAAGAAAAGTTCAGTCTTTTTTAAAATTTAAGAGTTTTACTAATATTAACTAAAGACCCAATCATACTGTTTTCTACATAAAAATGAGAAGTTTTTAGAACATACTTTCTCAATTTTTATGTGTGATTTTGTCTTAGCATTACCTGGCTCCTTGGGCAATGAAGCATTTTAGGAGCAGCGGTAACATCTAAGTTCACAGGGGGCCGATTTCGAGCTGCTTAGTTCTGGGGGAATGATGGACATTTAAGATAGCTTTCTACTGCCCTATGCATTAATTTAGAATCCATTACCATATATACTCGAGTATAAGCCGAAAAAACTCGGCTTATACTCGAGTATATACGGTATTTATAAAAACAAAAGATACAGCTTTATTCTTTCCTATTTGAAGGATGAATATATATATAAAAATCCAGGTGATATAAGTTGCAATCTTTTATTTAAAAATCTTCTAATCAAATACCAAAATAGATTCTTTTTTCCTCTGGGAAGGGCCTTGTGACATTCCTCTGAGAATTAAGCGTAAGTGTGATACTGAGTGATATCATTAAACATCTCAGCCAGGATCTGTTGAGGCTCACGTATGTGTCCAGACGGCTCATTCTCTCCCTCTTCTTCTCTTCACCAACTTCTTCCCTTCCTGGAGGACACATTTTCATTCTCTGGCCTCTTGATTATAGTGTTTCTTCAGCTAAACTTTATGTCATCCTATTTAGAGTACATTACTAAAGTAGTTTGTATGATAAATTTTACCAGAAAATTTCAAGAGTGATCATAAAAATGATATGAGCATCCTTAAATGTGACCGTTTTAGTTTAACATTTTAATTTAATGGGGACATTATAGTATTAGAGCAACACAGTAATTGATTATTAAAATCATTTATTGAAGTATATCTATACGGTTAGTTTTATGTATCAACATCTGTACCTTATAAAAAACAGACGCTTTTTTTTTTTTTTTTTCAGTTTATGGCTTGGGCTGAGTTTGAACCCTCTACCTCCGGCATATGAGGCCAGTGCCCTACTCCTTTGAGCCACAGGCGCTACCCCAGCCACCTTTTCTTCTCCCAAGATGTTAGCTGAATTTCTGTTCTCCAAAGAGAATTTTTTTAATATCAACATATATAATTATTAACTCAAAAAGTATGATTCTTTATCTTACATATAATTTGGTCCTTAAATATACCTTACAACAGTGGTTCTCAACCGTCCTAATGCCTCGGCCCTTTAATACAGTTCCTGTGGGTCTCAACCCACAGGTTAGGAACCGCTGCCTGACAGGTACTTCAATTTGTGAGCCAGTAGGTTAATATTCAACATGCTACCTCAGCTATGCTTTTAGAGCAGGAGAGTTGATGTAAAAGTGAATGCATATATATATATATATATTTTTTTTTTTTTTTTTTTTTTTTCCTCTCTCCAATTTTTGGCCAGGGCTGAGTTTGAACCCACCACCTCAGGCATATGGGGCCAGTGCCCTACTCCTTTGAGCCACAGGCACCGCCCAAAAGTTGAATGCATTTTTATGAAATGATTTTTATTTGTATTCTATGGTTGCATTAGCAAATTACTGTGAACTTGGTGCTTTTGAAAAAACATTTTTATCTTAAAGTTCTGGAGGTCAGAAGCCCATGATGGTATCACTGGGCTAAAATCAAGGTGTTGGCAGGACCGTGTTCCTTTCTGGAGGTTCCAGGGTAGAAGCTATTTCCTTATCCTTTCCTGCTCCTTGTGGCCACCCCCATTCCTTCATCCTCTTCCTCTGGCTTCAAAGCCAGCAGCATCCAGCTCTTTCTCAAATTGCCACCTCCCCAGTTCCTCTTCAGCCTCCCTTTTCCGCCTCCCTCTCCCGCATTTAAGGGCCTTTCTGATTCTATTGAGCTCACCTGGGTAGTCCAGGTTAACCTCTGTAAGGTCAGAGGCTTACCAACCGAAATTTCACCCTCTATTTAATAACTTTATTTCCTTTTGCCATGTAACCTAACATTGAGACTTCAGGGATAGGACAGTGAGGGCACACTGCATGCTGTGTGGGTGAGCTGAAGTCTGCAAAGATTCTCACTCTGAGCCTCAACTTCAGCGAGGCTGGGGTGCTGTGGGAGAAGATGGTGCCCTCGCTGAGCAAAGCACATCACGGCCCCCAGATGGAGTAAACTGATGAGGGAATCCCATGGGACAGTCCCTTCCCTGTGCTAGCCAAGAGAGCAGGCACCTCAGCTAGCTGCGTGCTCGCTGTACCCTCATTTGGAGCTTTGAGCATGGACCTTCTGAGCGTGAGATACACGTGGGGTGGCTTCTCTTCAGCCTTCTGAATCCTGCCAGAGTGGCTCCTGTTAATCTGGAAACTGTGGAACTCTGTCAGGAAGACAATCGTGGAAATGTAGAAATGCAGGGGGACAGGTCAGCTGCACCAGTCCTTTGATTCCTGTTCTCTTGGCTTGCTTGCTTCAGTTTCTGAGGCTCTGCAGCAGCACCCCTGCCTTAAGGTGGGGAGTGTCCTGCTGCGTGGAAGAAGGCTTACTTGCCCTGGAATGTCACCTGTCTGCATTCACTGTTTATGAGCTCTGCTCAGCTCTGGAGAGCCTTGCAAGGTCATTTGCGGTCCCTTTTTTCCCAGGCAGTACCTGATTCGTTCTTGCTGCCTGTTGTGGTTGAGACCACACCTTTCCCTAGGTTTTGTGTGAGTAATGCCCTAGACCTGTGGCCTCAGGGAGCTGTGATTGGGAGCGCAAGAAAAGCAGAATTTAACAAGAGGGAGAGGGGAATTTGTGTGTGTATGTGTGTGGTGGAAATATGTAAGTAACTTGGACTTTAGGAACTCTTCCAGATAGTAAAGTTTAGATCATAACGATGAGCAGGAATGATATCAAGGTTTATATTCAGAATATGAATGAATAGTGTTGAGGCTGGAAGTAAGTTAGAGGCAAGGTTGACAGGCAGGGACTGGGAGGACGTTAACTGCAGAACATCTCATAAGGAGGAAGGAATGTAGTTAAGTAATTCAAACTGAGGCTCATGAACTAGGAGGCAGGCACAGGGTGGATAGTTAAAGAGCAAAGGCCCATGCCAGCAGCACTTCCAAAGTTGAAGCTTGCTGGCACCACCAAGGGAGTGGCACAGGGCAGCTTCTCTGGGATGTGGCTAGAATACAGTTGGCTTTGGTATTTTACCTCAGCTCTCATGTCTTACTGAGGTTGCCTGGAGCTTGAGGCATGGTACAAAACTGGGAAATCCTGGATATCCTAGACCAAAGAAAAGGGAATCACTAGTGAAGGGAGGGACAGTAGATAGAGGTGCTATGCTTGTACTAGAGTCAGGGAGAAGAAAGAAAAGCTTTTGAAAACAGTCTGGGTTAAATTCCCAAAATTCCATCAATAATCACAGTAAAGATTTGACTCCAGTTTGTGATTTAAGGTGTGTTCAAAAGTACCATTTTAATCAGATAGGGAATACAAACAATTAGGTTGCTTGTATTAAGGTAAAACAAATCAATCTACTAGTAAAATATACCAGTTTATATTTACTTGTTTGTTTTTTCAGCATTTGTGTCTGTGTGTAGGGGAGGGATGGGATAGTTTGTGGATACATGTTTAGTAGGATTTTCTCAGTTAATTATATTTTTAAATTATAAAATTACTTGAAATGTAAATTATGTATATATTTATATGTATGTATGTAATTCACATTACTAAAACTCCAGGAACCCAGGAATCGATACACTTTTCCTGGTTATTGTAGACTCAGTTTTTCAAGTGGTAAATACTTCCCATGGGGAGTAGTGCTGTTAATGTTATCTGTAGGGTTTGTCACATTTATGTTTGTAAATTCCTCATTCCTCAATATATACTCATGCTAAAAAGGGGAAAAAATGGTAGAAATAGGTAGGGTTCTGGCTTCTGGCCAGATTTGCTGTTTCCACGGGTGACAACCGTTATCAATGTCGGTGTTGACAGACTTGCCTAAGGCCCCCCAGCAGTTAGCAGAAAAACTGCATACATCTCATCTCTGTTTTACAACACGCACATCATTTCTAAAAGTGCCATTTAGAGGGAAAAGGCTCCAGCAGACAAATTATAGTGTAGGTGGTACCTGTGAAGATACCTGTGTGGGAGGGGAGGAGATGGAGTGATTATAGGTAGAAGAACAATAAATAACATTTATTTTTTCAAGTAATTAAATGATATATTTACATTTATAATATCTTCCGGTTCTACATTAGGAGTTAAATGCATCTTTTAATACAGGGGGCAAACCTTGCTTCTCAACCCCCTCCATAAAGTTTGAAGGCAACAGAGAGATCAGAACTCTCAAAGGTAGAACTACCAGGCAATTTGGCAGTTTCACACGCCACTGCTGACCAGCTTAGTACAAGTAGTGAGAGAGAGACAGAGAGGAAAGACTTCGAGATTTCTTTTTTTTTTCTTTTATTAAATCATAGCTGTGTACATTGATATGATCATGGGGCATCACACACTAGTTTCACAGACCAGTTGACACATTTACATCACACTGGTTAACATAGCCTTCCTGGCAATTTCACAGTTATTGTTTTAAGACATTTACATTCCACATTTACTAAGTTTCACATATACCCTTGTAAGATGCACCGCAAGTAGATGGTGCCTTTCTTTTTATGTTTTTTTTTTTTTTAATTTTTTTTGTTTGTTTTGTTTGTTTGTTTTTGTTCTTATTCTTTTGCTCTGTTTTTTCCTCACCATTTACCGCACATACTTGAGTATAAGCCGACCTGAGTATAAGCTGACCCCCTTAATTTTACCCTAAAAACTGGGAAAACTTAGTGACTTGAGTATAAGCTGAGGTGGAAAATGCAGCAGCCACTGGTAAATTTCAAAAATAAAAATATATACCCAAAACAATTACAATAAT
>CAUYPK010047793.1:0-11712 GCA_963574355.1 Loris lydekkerianus
AAAAACCCAAGTGCCCATCGATCCACGAATGGATTAATAAACTGTGGTATATGTACACCGTGGAATATTATGCAGCCTTAAAGAAAGATGGAGACTTTACCTCCTTTGTGTTTACATGGATGGAGCTGGAACATATTCTTCATAGTAAAGTATCCCAAGAATGGAAGAAAAACTATACAATGTACTCACCCCTACTATGAAACTAATTTAGGGTTTCCACATGAATGCTGTAACCCATTTGCAACCTAGGAATAGGGGGAAGGGGAAAAGGGAGGGGAGGAAGGGGGGAGGTGGGTGGAAAGAGGGGGATTGGTGAGAATACACTTGTGGTGCATCTTACAATGGTATGTGTGAAACTTAGTAAATGTGGAAATGTAAATGTCTTAACACAATAACTTTGAAATTGCCAGGAAAGCTTTGTTAACCAGTGTGATGTAAATTTGTCAACCAGTCTGTGAAACTAGTGTGTGATGCCCCATGATCATATCAATGTACACAGATATGATTTAATTAAAAAAAAAAGAAGTATATTTGTATCCTGGGTCTGTATTATATATCTAATTTACAGGGTGTAAAAATGGTTAACAAAAAATAAAATGGTAACTTAAACCTAGATAAACTGCTAAGAAAAATAAATTGGGTAATTAAAAGATTAATAGTCTGAATAAAAATGCGTTTTAAATCCAGGAAATATAAATTCTGCTTCTGTCTGTATGTCTGCCTTTGTATCTAAATATATCATGTGCCTGTGATATTTCATTGCCAAAATATGCAAAAGAACTCTAATTAACTGGCTTTAACAAAGGGAAAAAGTAAATGCTTAACTCAAATATTTTATCAGGCTAACAAAAAAGAACTTAAATGCCTTTTCATTCATGTGACTTTGGTAATCTTTGATAAATAAAACTAGTTTTAAAACTTATTAAAGTTCAAATGTTTAAAATTATAAAACTCCCACTTCTGAAATATTTCTAAACTTTGCTGAATTTAACTGTGAGCTTATGTTTTTAATTTTGACCCTCTGAATTCTGAGGTCAGATAGGTGGCTGTGGTGAGACCTAAGGACATGTTCTCCTTGCCTATGCCAGCAGCTACAAGGCACAGTCTAGTCCACATAGCCCTTTCTTCACTGTTCCAGATTTGCCCCTGGCTATTCTAGAAGAAATTGAATCCTTCAGTCATCCTATTTTCTGTCTTTGCACCTGGTAAATAAGGACAAGATAGGTCCTATTCTTTGCAGCCATTTTTAATGCCAGATTGCCCTGTGAGAGTCTTAGAAGGACCAGGAAAGATATCAAGCATGGTGTCTGTGTTATAAATTTAAAACACTTTTCAATAACTTAAAACCTTAAAGTCATGTTATATTAAGTTACAAAGATAATCATAACATGTCTAAGTCATTTGTAAAATATAATACTTTAGCTGTCTATGATTGTTTGCAAAAGTGACTCTTCTCTATCAAAGTATAAGATTTTTGCCTTTTAAAATCTTAGTAAAATGTAATCCTGCTTTATGAAAAGTATTTTGGTAAAACAATTAAACAGAAAAGAAAATAGTATAAGAAAGAATATTACATGGTAAATATTTGTCCTGAAATGGAATGACTGGTTAAGAGAAGGGAAAATGGGACAAAAGAGGACTTTTTTAAAAACATTTTTGTAAATTGTCTGCACAGGTTAAATTAGAATTCATGAGAGAAAATTTATGAAGAAATTTACTTGTGATCCACATGACTATAATTTATAAAATTTGGTTCAAACAACAAAATTATCTCAAAATGTTGTATTTTCTTGAAATATTAATCCATTCTTTATAAAATTACATAACCTATTTTTCTTTAATCAATAAAAAACCTCATAGTGATGGTTTTTTTTAATCTTTTCAATAACCAGCCTGAAAAAAAGCAAAGATTTTATGCCTTATCAAGATAATCACTGTGTTGCCTTCATTAGAGTTTTAGCTAACTAAAAAAACCTAAACTTTAAAAGGATTAAAGTTTACACCCATATAACCTTCTGTATTGCCTTTAAAATATTTTGACTTATGATCCTACTTAACCAAATGTTTTAAGCCATTGATATTTGTACTATATTCTAAAATAAAAATACTAAATTCAATCTTTTTTTCTTTTCTTTTCTTGAGACAGAGTCTTACTATTTCACCCTCATTGGAGTGTTTTAGCGTCATAGCTCACAGTAACCTTAAACTCTTGGGCTTAAGCGATTTTGTTGCCTCAGCCTCCCAAGTAGCTGGGACTACAGGCACCTGCCACAAGGCCCGGCTGTTTTTTGGTTGTAGTTGTCACTCTTGTTTGGCAGGCCCGGGCTGGGTTTGAACCCACTAGGTCTGGTGTATATAGCTGGTGTCCTAGCCACTGAGCTATAAGCACTGAGCCCTAAATTCATTCTTTTTGACCTCAAATTATCCTTTAAATATGAAGACCACCAAAAGTCTAAGAAAGATATATTAAGCTTATTTAATATGTTAAAACTATGTAACATTGTCAAATATAAAATTTTAAGTTTATTTTAAATTATGTTTATATATGTTATGATCCAATATACTAATATATCTTATCAATAATGATTATAATTATTATATTACATTTTTATATGCCACAGAAATGACCACCATTGCCAATTGGCTTTTTAACCATGGCTATTCTAAGACTTTTGTCTGACATTGAGAAATATCATTTTAATTCATCTCAGAAAATATTTTTTTAACTGAGTCCAAAGTTTGTCCTTCAAAGAAAGTAATGGAAAAGCTAACAGATTCTCTTAAATATAAATTTCTGATAACTTTGAAAATTACTGTCAGACAAAAGCAAACTTCCAAACCTTTAATAAAAAATCTGACATGTCATACAGTTACCACAATTTTCTAGTCCATTCGTGGGTCGATGGGCACTTGGGCTTCTTCCATGACTAAGCAATTATGGATTGGGCTGCAATAAACATTCTGGTACAGATGTCTCTGTTATATTGTGACTTTTGGTCTTCTGGGTATAAACCTAGTAAAGGAATTATAGGATCGAATGGCAGGTCTAATTTTAGGTCTCTAAGTATTCTCCAAACATCCTTCCAGAAGGGACGTATTAGTGGGACCCTTTTCTGGTAGACCTGGGTAAACTATGTGTGACCCTTCACTGTTCAATGCACAAGGGCTTCTCACTCAGAGTCTCTCTTGCTCTCTGGACAAAGGCAGCCTCTTGCTTGTGACTTTCCAGGGGCCTCAAGTCTGTACCTCTCAAACTCTAGCCCACAGATAGATTCCCCAAAGATCCTCAGCATTGTCCAGGCCACAGAGTCCCTGCACTGGACTTGGGGTGGGAATAAATACTCCTCCATACTTTTCCTTAGGGAAGAGGCACACATTAGTCCCCCATTGTTTTCCTCAAAGCCAAGTATATTGAAGAGGCCTATAGAGGCCTATTGAGGTGTCTTCAGATAAATATCTCTCCCTCTCATATCAGCTGCTAGTCTTCTAATGTGCAAGCCGGAGAAGGAGAATTGGCCAAATAGTCACAGCGTTGAATTTGGCCAGCCCTTAGCAAGACATGGATGGTGTAGCACAGGTAGAATGGCCCCCCAAAGATGACCCTGTCCTAATTTTCCTGAAATCTGGGAATATTTTATAGTATATGGTATGGAGAACTTTGCAATTGTAATTAAGGTGATGGACCTTAAAATAGGAATACAGTTTTGGATTATTCCAGTCTACTCAGTCTAATCATGAGCCCTTCAAAGGAAAGAGCTATCTCTGTCTGGAGGCAGGAGACCTGAGACAGAAGCTGGGGTTAGAGCGCCTCAGTGTGAGAGAAATTCAAGCCATTATGTCAGGCTTGGAAGACAAGGATGTGAAGGTGGCCTGTGGCAGCCATCAAGGGAGTGGGAGCTGCAGTCCTGCAACAGCAAGAACCCCCTGCATAAGCTAGAAGCAGATTCTCTCCCAAAGCCCCCAGGTAAGAGCCCCTGCCAGCTGCCATCTTCATGTTTGCTTCACGAGACCCCAAGCAGAGAACCCACCAGGGCTGATTGCACTTCTGAGTAATGAAACTATGAGATAAAAAATTTGTGTTGTCTTTAACTGCTAAATTTATATAGGGATCAATTACAGCAGGAATAGAAAATGAATATAGGTGGTTTGACCATTCTTTTGAGAATAAAGGAGCTGATTACCTGCACAGTATTCTCTCCTTTGGCGTCTCAGCTAAGACCACTGGAAAAGTCCCAAGTGATCTCATGTTGTGTATTCCCTTTCCAAAGTCAATGCTCAGCCCCTGGTTGCTTCTCCAGAGTCTAAGAGAGGCCAGTAGGTGCATTAAGAGCCACACCTGGGAAATTTTGGGCAACCGTCAGGGAAGGGGCAGGAAAAGGGCAAGAGATCACTACTTTGAGTATTTCTCTTTAAAGAGAGCTATTTTTTTTTCTATTTTTAGTACAGACTTGCTCAGCTGGCCTCCAATTCCTGAGCTTAAGCAATCCTCCTGCCTTGACCTCCCAGAGTCTATACAACAATCAATCTGGTGCCCAGCACACAGCCAGCACTCAATAATCTGTATGTGTTATTATTATTAATACCAAGTGTTGGGGGGAGCTCTGCACTTCTAGGCTGGGCAGGGAAGCCAGTGTCCTAGAGCAGAGGATGCAAGGGGGATGCCAAAACTTATTCACCTGTTCAGAGGGGCTCTCTGGATTTGGACTGAGGCATGTGAGCTTTAAAGATACATTTAAGAAATTCACATGTGTATACATCTGTAGAGAATAAATAATTTCATTTATACCAACCTATACATAGATGTATGCAAAATGCAAATGGAAACCATTTGCATCTGAAAATATTTTAAAAATTTTACAAAAGCCTTGAGGTCCCCAAAGAGCAGGCTGAGAGTGGCAGAGAGGAGAAGGCCAGAATGTCACAAAACAGAGAGAGGCTCTGGGCTCTGAACACATTATCCAGTTGTCATCACTTGTGTGCTACCAAGGAGTTGACTAGGATACCTCCCACTATACCAGGTGCTCATCGGCCTCGTGGCTAAGTAATTGATCTGAAACAGAGAATGTGCTACCTATCTGCGGAGTGGAAAAATGTGTGCAGTGTTTGTGGCAATGCCCGAGTTCTGTGAAGGGGTTTGACTGTTTCAGACATGTGGCATGATTCCTGAACTGAGACCTCAAAGACAGAAGCCATTGGACCATTCTTGTTTTGTTAATGAGTTAAGACAGACTGGTGTTAAGGACGTCACCTGAGCGAGGTGACTTAACTTGTTTTAATCAGTGTATCTGGGAGAAAGAACTCAAGATGGGAATTCTATTTCCACACCGCCAGGACCAGTGGCAGACATAACTTTGGGCATGAATTTACCCTCTACTGTTTCAGTTTCTCTCTAGGACAAGTGGAAATAATATCTTGGGTGCTTACACTGTAGAATTTCTGGAAGGATTAAAGAAGATGATGGATACAGAAATACATGGACCAACAAGTTTGAAAGTGCAATAGAATTGCTTGCTTTTTTCATCTTATTGGCTTTATTTATTTATTTTTATTTTTTTTTTTGGCAAGGCTGGGTTTGAACCCACCATCTCTGGTATACGGGGCCGGTGTCCTTTGAGACACAGGCGCTGCCCCTTGGCCATTGTTTTTGACTTTCTCTTCTTTCTTATCCTTTCTCTCCACTCCCTTCTTTCTCCTGCTTGCTCTGTTGAGACCTGTACCCTTGGGAAGGAGAAGCTGATGAGTGCTGCAGTTGGAAACCGGTGACTTATTAATAGATTGGCTTTGCTTTGTCTGTTCTCATAACAGGTAGGAGGAAAGGAACCCAGATCATCTAGATAAGTTGTTATTTATCTAACAAAACTTTTTCTAATTCTGTAGAAATCTTACACAGAAGCTGGTATATAACATAGATTTTAAAAGAGACGTTCTATTTTAAATGGGAATATAAGATGGGTGTGGATTTTGAACACCCCCGCATAGCACTTTCCTAGAACCAATAATTTCCATAGAAAATGGCATAAAACAAAAGTATTTTTTCTCAAATATCCTCATTTTTATATAGGAGGACAGAGAAGATCTGAGGGGTAAAATGATTTGAAGCTAAAGAGTGAATACTTTGTGACCACATTTGCTTTGATGACTGAACTGACCATGGAAATTCCTTACCTGCCACCTCTGTTAAAGGAAAAGAATAAATCAAATGCATCCTGGCATATGAAACACCATATGGTTGTGAAATATTCTTTCTGTGGCTTGCTTGGACTAGAGTAAGGTGACCTCTCCCTGGGCCTCAGTTCTTCATTTGCAAAATAGAATGAGCTGCAAGGTCCCATAATTCAAGCACTCCAGCTCTGATCCTTCTCCTCCCCCTCCTCTTCGTCCTCAATGAAGAAAGAACTTAGTAGAAGCAAACTGCAGTGTAGCAAGAGGCTCTTCAGATTGTTACAGCACACACAGTTACCCACAAGTATTTTCTGAGTGGCTCTTATATGCTAGTCACTGTTTTTAGGTATTTGGGAAACATCGGTGAACACAGTGGCAGAAAGTTGACATTCTTCCAAAGGACAGGGTTTTTGTTTGTTTATGTGCTGATTTATGCCAATGAGATCATTTGGGCAGATGGCCACATCTGACCCGTTGACAGTAGCCACCTCCAGTAAAGGTCATGGGGACGCCTTATGGAGTGTCCACTTAGACATTTTGACTTATTCCTTACAACAACCCTGTAAGATGGGTGTTGCTATTATTCCCACTTTACCAATAAGGACACTGAAGCTTAAGGCAGTTACAGGAACTGGCTCAAGCTACTTGACAAGAGTGTGAGGAAGCTGGAATCTGTCCTCGATGCCCCTGATATTCCCTCTGCGTCCTCGTTCTTCTCCTTCAGTCACAGATGTCTTCAGCTAATGCAAAGGCCAGAGAGAGATCCGCCCATGGGAGAAATAAGTGATTGTCGTGAGCTGTATTTAAAGAACACCCGTATAATAGTTTATTGAAATGAGTTCAATAAATGAAATAATAATAATATTATTATATTGCTGTATAACGAAGTCACAAGCTTCCAGGGGCATTAGACAAAAAGACACATTGATAACATTTTAGCCACTCTGGAGAATACACTGTGATATATATGGCCCTTTGTTTTTGGAGCTGAGTACATAATATTCCTGGGGGTAAAGGGGCCTGAAGATGTGGCATCACTTGGTTGCTCCAATGTGACAAAGTCCACTGGAATCCAATATTGAGCTGGTCCTCAGGGGCTATAAGGCCTCAGTAGTACCTGGTATCTCAAGCCATGGTTTCATTCCTTCATTCCCATTGCCTGACTTCCCTGCTTCACTGTCTCTGAGTTGAGTGAGTCTGTTTGCTTTCCTGGTCTTCTCTGTGTATCGATCAGACCCTGTCATCACAGAGATGGTCCTTACGTGCAACTGAACCCTCCACCTTCCAGACCCTCCGGCCCGCCTCTCCACAACCTCTGCGCGCCCTTTCACCTGGGCTGTCAGAATAATGAAGGCTTGATTTCAATACTTTCCCTCATTTCTCTGTTCACTGCTCTGCAGGTTAATGCAGATTCCAAACTTCAACAAGCAGCTGTTAAACATGTCATTAACACTGCTTCGGCTGCAAATGAGACTCTGCTACTGGGATTACTCCGTGAGCTATAGTTTTGTGATGAGCTTTGTCAATCACAGCTGACCTGCTGTGTACCGAATGGAACTCAGATTATCTTCTTTCTTCCTCTGACTCTTGTCATTTTTTTCACAAAGAATTACTATTCTACTCCCTGAAAGATTGATTACTTGCACAAATAAGAGAGTCTGAGACATTAATACAAAATTCACAGGCTTTTCTTTATCTCAAACCTGCAACTCCCTCTACATTTCCTCCTGGTAATTATATTAGAATTGTGTACACTAGGAATTGCCATCTGATTATTATGAAACTAGTTTTGTCATGACAAAAATGAGCTTAAGTCTTGTTTTTTTGGAAAATGATCAGTACAGTGCAGTGGATGAGAGAGAAGGAGATTAAATCCAACTTGCTTTCATCCATGAATGCTTTCATCTCTTTTTCAAACACAGGAAATGATTACCACTGCTATAAGCTGCAGTTCATATGAGTGAAAAGGATAAGGAAATATTGAAAATTCTGTATCCAACAGTAGGACATAATATAGGTCCCTAGCACCCACTGAGCGACATGTACTTTATTTTTCTATACTGCTAATGTCAAGAGTTTCAGATTTGAAAGGGGAGTATTACCTCAAGGTGTGACATTATGAACTAAAAAATGAATAAATTGACATTTTTTAAAAAAACTTGACAATTTTTTCTAGATGATTAAACTGAAGGTAGTACTTGCAACATCTAAGAACTTTAGCTGTTCTAGTGAAACATCTGTTCATGTTTATAATTTACAAGAGCGAGAGATTGAGCCATCATGCCATCATATATTTTTTAATATGTCATTGAGTAGATGGAAGGTTCCTCAACAGCAGTGATCATAACTTTACATCCCTGATGTCTATGGTATGCTGTGGGTAGTTGCTAAAAAGTGAGTGAGTGAGTGAGTCTTCTGTAGGTGAGTTTCCAGTGTCAACGTCAGATAAATATCAATCGTTCTGAGTCATCAATGTAGAGACCCTTTCTTTCTATTTCACCCACACACAGCCTAGCAATGCTTACTTCCGAGTTTACTTCCCAAATTTGTCTCCAGAAAAGATCTTATTTTTGGTACGATAGACACTGAAACTGCTGTATTGGTTATCTGGGATCATTATAATGCTGTGTAACAAAGTCACAAGCTTCCAGGGGCATTAGAAAAATAGCATTTATTACTTGTATGTCTGGAATCACCTGGGGTTGGCTAAGTGGCTCTGTTGAGCTTGGGTGGGTTTGACCCCATGTCTGGGAATCAGCTCTTGTGTGATTTAGGACGGCTTCCACTTGGACGGATGAGGTAACTAGGCCCTGTTCCGTGAATCTTGTGTCTCTCACGCTCCAGCAGCCTAGTCTGAGGGTGTCTGCTCTTGATGGCAGAACTGTTAAGAGTGAGAAAGTAGAAACCCACAGGCTCACAACACCTTGGCTTGAAATGGACACCTCCACTCTATTCTATTGGCCCCATCTAAATAGAAGGGTTAGAAAAATTATACCCCACTTCTATGGGAAGAAGCCTGAAGTTACATGCCAAAGGTCATGCTTAGAAAGGACAGTGAAGAAGTCAGCCATTTTTGTACATTGCACATTGCACATTGCACATTTGCTATTTAATGAGTCCCTTCTAACTAAAGAAATATGGATCAGATTGAATTGAATGCACTTGGGGTTCAGTTACTTCTGTAGGCCTGTTCATAATGTGTGCATAAAATGGAAAATTGACCAAATGAAGGAAAAGGAAGAAATGTGCATTCTTTTCATATTTGAAATCAAGAGGCATGTTCAGTTCCAGGCCATTAGCAAACACAAGCTTTTCCTGGAGACTTCTGACATTCCTTCTGCTAAGTAGGTGAAAATAAAAGAACAGCAGAGATGGTGGAAGAAACTGCTAATAGAGAAACAGAACAGGTGGTGGATGGAAGGTAGGGACAGAGCTGCCTAAAAGGAGCAGGAACTCTGGCTCCCAACGTGGAAGCTTTATTAACTCCCAATTCCATCAGAGACAGCAGAAGAGTAGAAAGGAGGAAATATGGCTTTCAATGAATCATTAAGGTGATGACAAACCAAGGCCATAACCAACATTATTTGGGTATTTCATATTTTGACTCACATATTTCAAGAATCCCAAATAGTGCTTCTCATTATTCAGTTTTCTTTTCCTTCATTCACTTAAATTAAGCTCACCATAGGCGAGCAACCCTGAGGAATGGGGAGAGTATTTTCCAGCAAAAAGCTGTCTAGCTCCTGAGGCAGGAATTCTGTGGTTCACCCACGTCTTACTCAGAATCTTTTTACTTCCATTCTGTGGGATGATTCTTAAGATGTCAAATAAAGACACATGCCGCTGTTACACCATAAAGATTTTCCACTTTGTAACTGTGACAATGACCCTATTATTTCTGATTCAGAAGTGTCATATGGAATCTGGTATCAGGGGTAGGTCCTGTGTACACAGGAGCTTCTATGCAGGGACTGGAGCTGGGTGTGGCTCATGATGCGACTTGCTCCTGACCTCCACTTCGACATCTAATCACACGGTTCCCCTCTGGCTGCCATCATTTCCTCTTCCTTTGTGAGATTCCATTTTCTGTGTTTCTACCTATGGCAGGGAACAGATATACCATGTAGTGTTTTGGGGTGAACCTAATCCATGAATTGTGTTACCTGTTGAGAAATTGCTCCTCTAGCTTTATGAAGAGGAATCTCAAGGCAAAAATCAGAGTCACTTGGATGATGTCTTTAAGAGTAGAGTGGGGCAATGCTAGTGCATAGGAAACCTTTCCAGGGACACAAGGTCACTTTGTCACATAGTCTGCCTATTTAAAAATTATAAGACACTAATAGTTGTTGATAGTAGGAAATAACAAATGGAGTCCAATCAAAATCAGAACAAGAGGACAGGGAATTTGAATGTAGTGTTAGCAAAAGCAGCTGGGATTCCCTTCCTGGCACCCTAAGTAATCCTCCTCAGCCACATTATTCTGCAAAAAAGAAAAGGAGGAAATAGGAAAACAGTAAGTCAATCAACAACAATTTTCTTTCTGTGTATTAAGTTTAATATTTTTAATAGAGAAAATGTTATTCTTGCATAACAAATTACCTCCAAATTCAGTGTCTTCAAAGAATAATGTTTATGACCTCACTGTGTGGATGGGTGAGAAATCTGGGCCCAGCTTAGCTGCATGAGCCTGACTGCAGGTTCCTCCTGAGGGGGCATTTGAGTGATGGCTGAGATGGTGGTCTCTTTTGAAAGTTATACTGGGGAGAGGACAGAGAAAGAGAGTAGGAGTTTATTTCTAGGCTGACTCAGGGGCTCAGGGAACTTGGCACCTCACCACATAAGCCTTACAACATGAGATCTGGCTTCCTCAGGACAAGTGTTCCAAGAAAGAGCAAGAGAGAGCCTGAGAAGGAAGCAAGTCTTGGTGAAATCTAGTCTTGAAAGCGGCCTTCCATCATGTCCACCGTACTCTTATTTGTTAGAAGCGAGTCAGCTAGTCTTGCTTCCTTTTGGGGGCCTGACCCCTGGGTGGTAGGAATCATTGGCAGCTATATTTGTAAGTGTCCACCACATGTAGAAGGGCACAAAGAAGAAAAAAAAGTCCATAATCACATCATCCAGAGATAGTTATTAAATTATTAATATACATACACGTCTTTTGTTAGGTAAATTCCCAAATATTTCATCTTCTTGGCACTACTGTAAATGGGATAGAGTCCTTAACTGTTTTTTCAATTTGACTATTGTTGGTGTATATAAAGGCTACCGATTTATGAATATTGATTTTGTAACCTGAGACGCTGCTGTATTCCTTGATCACTTCTAGGAGTTTTGTAGTAGAGTCCCTAGGGTTTTCCAGATACACAATCATATCATCTGCAAAGAGCGAAAGTTTGATCTCTTATGACCCTATGTGGATACCCTTGATCGCCTTTTCTTCCCTAATTGCAATGGCTAAAACTTCCATTACAATGTTAAAGAGCAATGGAGACAATGGGCAGCCTTGTCTGGTTCCTGATCTGAGTGGAAATGATTCCAATTTAATTCCAT